>BQNB010038370.1:37067-48800 GCA_026074375.1 Tanacetum coccineum | reverse complement strand
AAATCCAAGGGGCTTGGGTTTGCTTCATTTTGTGGCGGTTTTCCTTAATATTCCTTAATCGTGATTTTAAAATGTTACCCGAAGCTTCCTAGTATTTTTATTAGACTTAAAAATACTTTTCTAATAATTTAGAATATTTACACGACATGCTTCCAAATTAAACTTCCTAAAATTTGTTTTGAACATTAACGGACGTGTCGGGACTTGATAACGCTTAAATTATACATATTTCTATATGTGTTATCTGTGTTTTTATGTATATTTATTGGTTAATTATATGAACTTTCGATACTTAATCGAGCATATTTGCTATTTTAGGTTCATGGTTCGTGTCGTGGAAGAAAACCTAAGAAAACACAAAGAATTGAAGCTTAAACGAAGAAATAACTGAAGATAAGAATCTCCCGACACCTGTTCACTGTTTTGGCCATAACTTAGTCATACGAACTCCGTTTGACCCGATTCAAGTGGTCACGCAAAGAGAATTCAATTATTTACAACTTATAAAAAGGCCAAGTGCTGTAAATGCCCAAAGTATGCCGGTTTTGCCCAAAGTGCGATGCACTTTTATGCCTGGTATGAATGCTCTTAAATGAGTTTGGCATTCATTGCAACCTATCATCTCTCCATTCTTGATCCTTCTTAGCACAGTTTAGGCCTCCCTTGAGCCTATAAATATAGCCCCTAGCCCTTATATCTCACACACAACCATCTACAATCCTCTCATAAAGTAGAATAAGTTAGGAACTAGGCTTTGGGAATTTGGTTATACTTGCTCCTAAGTTCTTCTTAAACTCATGTTTTGATCCATCAAAGAAGCATAATTCAAGTGTTATTTCAAATCTATAAGCAATTATGACAGAATTGTTCATAGTTTCTGGGTTTTACTTTGAATATAATAAAGTGTTCTTGGAAAATTTATGTGAAATCACCATCTTTTGCTCTTGGAATTTTGATATAATCTTGTTTATCCTTTGAATATGATTATTCTTGAATTTTATGAGTTTAATATGCGTGTTACTTTTTTGATTATGGAGTAATTTTTTTATGTTTGTTTAGGTGTTCTTAAGATGTGATATAAATATATGTTATGAATATATGCTTATGATCGTATAAATCGTATGCTCGATATTGTTATGCTAAGATCATTGAGACTTATTTGATTTGTCATTGCAATAGAAATAGGTCGAAAGGCTCTATTATGTTGATTGAATTTCATGTTGTTTGTCTATGGCAATTCGGTATTAACCTTCTGAGAATTGGTTAATAAAACTATGATCAGCCTAAGTATAATAATGTTTAATGCTTAATCACATGTTTAATGAACTTGATTAAGAGAATATGCTTTTTATATTATTAACCACAAACATATCTTAATGCGCTTGGTATGTTTAGAATTAAAGGCCGAAAGGAATTCTTATCATATTGAATAGTTATTTGCTTGATTGATTACCCGTTATTTCTTGCTTATATATCTTGTTTGTGCGTGCATGTCTATCCATATATATGTTTTGTCTCATGTCTCTTGGCCTAAACAAACATGTTTTAATAATCTTGGTATAATCTAAATCATTTTTAGCGTTTGTTATAATTACTTGTTATTTCAAATATGGGTCTAATGATCGTGACAATCATTTGGACTCTATTTCTAAACTACTTTTTGAATATGAAAACGCACAACTCCCTTGGGACGACCTGGACTTACCTAGACTTTACTACATTCGAAAGGGTATACTTTCTCGTATGTTTCCGTTTATTAACCGATAATTCTAGTCTTATAAATGTAAAGCTTTTGAAACACATCAAGGTTTTTGGCGCCGTTGCCAGGGAGTTTATTGGTCTTGCTTTTATTCAAATAGTGGTTTATACTTGTTTGACATCTCGTTGCTATGCAATTTTCATGTTAAAACTGCTTAAACATCTTTTTGCTACTAAAAGTGCGCCGGTTTTTCTGCTAAAACCGCCGTACTCCCCTGGAAAACCTGCAAATACGTCGTACTTATTCCTAAGTACGTCTCACTTTTTGTCTGAAATAAAATATTTTCTTGGACAGTGTCTTAAAAAAACCCCCCAAACAAATTGTAATGCTTAATTTAGGAACTGAGATCATGAGACTTCTGTTTTGTGTGATTATGTTGCTTAAATTATTGTGTTTGTATCATTTTCCTATTAAATGGAAAATAAAATGTTTATGTTCTTATTTGGTTTATGCTTGTTTGGATTCAAGCTGTCTCATTGCTTGTTCTGAGAATAATGTGTTCATGTATCTTCTGTTATTGCTATATGAGTATTTGTCTCTTTTTGTGCAAAGTAATAAGCTGTTAAATCAGAAACCTGCAAAACTTGCAAGTGCGCCGGTTTTACTCCCAAAACCGCCGTACTTCTGAAAAACAAAAATTCATAAAGATTTTCAGTCTGAGTTGTTTTTCTTTCTTCATGTTTATCTTGTTTTATGGAATGTTTATGTTTATAAAACGTATTTTGTTTTGATTGTTTGTGTGTGTTTGCTTGCATGGTTATATTAATCGAAAAAGAGTTTCTTATTTCCCTTTATTAGTTTGTTTGTTTGATTATCTGTTTATGTGTTTGCATGTCTTTGTGTTATGTATTTATATATGTGTTGCTAACCAATAAAATAAATAAATAAAATCTAAAAACATGTCTTCTATCATAATAAAACCACCGCACATATGTTTGTGTGCGACGTACTTTTTAATTTTTTTCCGTGCTCGTATTTTTATTTGAAAAATTATAAAAAATTAGGTTATAAGTACGCCGCACTTTCTATCAAGTGCGACACACTTTTGTTCTAAAAAAATTTATAAATCAAAAATCTTTAAAATTAAAAAATAATAATAATAATAGTAATTTTGTAAATTATTGTTTTTAAACCTTAAATAATAAATATGTGTTTAATATATATGTTTGTCTTAAAACCAAAAAAATAAAAAATACAAAAAGATTTTATTTTCGCCATTAACTTTTTTTATTTATATATGTGTTTTGAGGGTTTGCATATTCTATGTTATTTTTTATTTCGTAATGTTTTGTTTGTACTTGTTTTAGTAAAATTTATATAAATAAAAACTTTAATGAAAAACAATAATATATAAATATATATTGTTAATACAAATAATGTCTAAAAACATTATTTATATTTTTCGACCTCTCAATGTTTTGATAATAACACAATGTAAAAAAGTTTACGATAAAAATAAATGTTTACATAATATTAATCGTAAAATTCCATTTCTAAGATTAGTAATCACTTAAGGTATGGACAAACAAATCATTAAGCATGATTAGTGATCAAGAAAATATTTTTTCTTAACCATCATATTTTTATAAAAGTATTTTCACAAAAATAAATATAAAAAATATTTTCTAATTAAAAGAAAAGTTTTATTTAGAACTTAAATTTGAAATACAAAATTTCTCCCCAAAATGGAAGCTTTCGTACCAAATACAACCTTCCCCACAAAAAGACACAAACAAGAGCGGAGTTGACTGGGCGGCTCCCTTATAGGTCTGGCAGCCCCCAGATTGGGACCTCCAGGACCGCCTGCAGATGAATGTTGGGATTCATGTCTATAAATACTGCACTATTTCTGGCAGAAAAACATACTTCTTTGCACGAATTTTTCCATTCTTCTTTCTCTCTCTAAAACCTTCTTTCTCTCACTAAATCTCTTGATCACTAACATTGTTTGATCTTGTTTCAAGTGATCTAATCTCTTCTTCTCATCTCTCCTCTCTATCAAGTGCAAGAGAAGAACATTCGTATTCGTCAAGAAACAAATTGTTATTTAGTGATCTCTCCTCTCTTCTTCTAAGTATCAAATCTCCATTGTAATTATCTTGTATAATTGTGTGATTCAGATTGTGTGTAAATCCGATAGTGTAGATCTTGTGAATGTATAGTGTTTCTAAAGTGGTAGATTGTAACTAGCTAAGATTAGGACTCAACATTTAGCTTAGTGTCGGAAAATAACGTAAGCGACGTGTAAATGGGTTTCTCCGCCTGAAGGAACTTGTAGACATAGTAAAATCTCGAGTAGGATACTCGAGGAGTGGAGTAGGGCGAAGAAGAGGTTCGTAGCCGGACCACTATAAATCTTGGTCTCTTGGTTTGATTGTTCATTCTCTCATCTCTTTATATATTGTTGTGATTGTTATTTAGTATTAGTTTAGATATTTACATTGTTGATTCATATTGTTGATTGGTAGAGCATACAACTCGAATCTAAGTATTTTGAAAGCAAACTTTTAAAACGTAAAATGAACATGTAGACTATTCAACCCCCTTCTAATTTCCTCAATTAGTAGCAGAGACAAGTTACTCAAGATTTTTAAAATATACTATATTTTAAAGCTTGGATCGATTTATGGATTCCGACAAATATCTAGAAGGGAAATCCCTGCAAAGACCAATACTTTTTGAAAGTAACAATTTTATTTATTGGAAAAATAGATTCAAGACATATGTTAAATCAAAAGATCTTGATCTCTAGCATGTTATTACTAATGGTGATTTTCAACCTATTCAACAAAATCCAAAAACCAAATTAGATGAGGTTATCCCTTTTGAAAAACAAAGTGACAATAATGCGATCTTAAAAAGAAGCTTGCGAAAAATAACGAAGCTAAAATGGTTATTTACAATGCTTTGCCAAGAAAAGAATATGAAAGAATTTTCATGTGTAATACGGTAAAAGAAATTTAAAAAACTTTGTTAATTACCCATTAAGGTAATAACCAAGTCAAAGATAACAAGATTAACCTTTTGGTACAACAATATGAACAATTTGTCATTTCTGAAGACGAATCTATAGGATAGTAGCTTTTTGCTCATGATTTAATACATCATTACTAGTCTCAAAGCTCATTGATGAGGTTTATTCTAGCAAGAACTATGTTAGGAAGTTTCTCAGAGAGGAGCCAGGTTATAAATTGAGGAAGCGGAGACAGAGCCAGAGGGAAGGGGGGGTGAGGGAACGGGAATGGGCTCTACAATCCTAAATGGAGATGCAAAGTCACTCGGCGATTGAAGATAATCAAAAGACTTAACATCACTATCACTTATGAACTCATCGGGAATCTCAAGAGTTCGACAAGATGATCAATCAAGAAGATTCCTAAATATAGTCAAAGCTCAGGAGAAAGAAAATCCTTGCTTTAAAGGCTAAGAAGGAAGTCTATTGATAGGATGTTTTCGATTTCGTCAGTGAAGATGAAGAATACGCTATGGCGGTTAGAGACTTCAAGAAGTTCTTTAAGAGAAAGCAGGTAGATTCGTGAATCATAAAGAAACCCTCCGAACGACAAAAAGAGCGTTTCCAAAGAAGCCCGTGATGGACAAGAAACGGTCAAGTGATAGAAATCTTATAGAGAATGTTTCTAAACCAACAAAAGAACAAGAACCAAAGGATCTTTTCGTCGTAAGAGGTCCTTGAGTGATAGCGGTGAAGAAGATGATGAATGGTCAAAGACGAGACGTTCTTTATAGCTCAATGCTCAAATAAGGTATGTTCCAAATCCTCTTACTTAGCAGTGATGAAAACAACATAAATAATGAATTAGTTTAGAGAATGAAATGAGTAAACTTGCAAAATGAGTTTAAAGATATCCCTAAAAACAAAATATTAAACAGCCACTAGAAATATTTAGGAAAAAAACTTGGTATTCCTAAAAGAAAAGTTGTCTACACTTAAGAAAAACAAGGGAGTTGATCTCGAATGTGTAAAGTGCAAATAATGCTTAAAATTTAGAATTAAAAACCACAAAGAGGAAGCCATTAGATTAATAAATTTGAAAGAGTACACATTGTCCAAATGAAATGTTTAAGTAAACTCAAAAACCCCAGGGAGAAAAATTAGGTTTATGGTTTAATTCATCTGAAGCATCATCTAGTGGAACTAAGGAAATAAAATTTATGATAGCCCAAAAAAGGCGTCTGATGGAGGTCCTATAAATATAGCGGCCCCCCACATGTACAGGCGCCCTCAAAGAAATTAATGGGACCGCCTATCCCATTACGTCCTGGATCTGCAAAAGCTGTCTTTTCAAAAATCAATTTTGGGTCCTAGACCAAAACACATAATAGTAAACAACGTCAAAGTTCCTGTTGCTAGTGATTAATGAAGTTAAATAATTTTATAACCATTGTCAGAAACCCAAGTTAGAATTTTCAAATCCTAATTTTTAGATCAAAACTACCACACCTAGAAGAGTCAATAATAATAATACCACTACCGCCAAGAACACAACCAAAAAGGAACGTTGGTCGACAAAACCAACCTCAAGGCTTTCTCGTAACTTGGAACAATTTCCAACGTCAAAAGTTACAATGCCAGGAAATGTGTCTTCCATATTCCACATCCTAACATCCAACCAATTGCACCAAATGCACGGTATGTTTAAACACTAACAACCCTTTTGGAACCCATGTGATAGTGGGGACCAAATTTTGAGTTATTGTCTTAAATAAATAGATATGCCTTGGAGTCGACTTGGAACCCGATGAGTGGATAAAGGATAGCGGATGCTCTAAACACATGATGGGTAACCGAAAGATATTCTCAAGCTACAAGGCATACAACGGAGGTAATGTTATTTTTTGTACATTTTTGCGGTAACAATCATTGGTAAGGTACAATATTGAATGACTCTCTCAAAAATAGATAATGTAAACATGTAGATAACTTAAGTTTAACTTGCTAAGTGTAGGACAAATAATATAATAAGTTAAGTAACTCTCTCTGAACATGATAGTGAAATCACTAAAGATGGTAAGGTCATAGGTAGAGGTATTAGGAAGAAAGGCTTATATGTGATGAAATTAGGAAATAAGCCAAAAGATAAAATTTGTCTTGCAACAACTGATGAAAACTCCACGTTATGGCATAGGAGATTAGGTCACGCTAATATGCATCCCATTCAATCGTTAGCATCTAAGGAATTAGTTAGAAACCTAACTTAGCTTAAGTTTGATCAACACTTTTGTGATACTTGCAAAATTGGAAATCAAGCTCACGCTAGTCACAAAGCTAAAAATATAGTCTCAACAACTAGATGCTTAGAACTCCTTCATATGGATATCTTCGGTCCATCCGCCGTACGAAGTTACGAAGGAAACCGCTACACCTTAGTCATAGTAGATGACTACTCTAGGTATACTTGGACTAGATTCCTTAAGGATAAAACCGAAGCCTTCGATCAATTCAAAATATTTAGTAAGAAAATTCAAAACTAATTAGGATGTACAATAGTGTCAATAAGAACTGACCACGGTAGGGAATTGATAATGAAGTGGCATTGGGGAGTTTTTTGTAATGCAAGTGGATTACATAAACTTCTCAAGCTCTACCACTCCAACAATCAAAATGGCGTGGTTGAAATGGAAAATAGGACCTTCAAGAATATTAGACTATGTTGAATGAGCAATTATTACCACAAAAGTTTTGGTGTAACGTCGTAGATACTTCAACATACATTCTCAACCGAATCCTAATTAGAGTCATCTTAGGAAAAACACCCTATGAACTCTTAAGAGGTAAGAAACCTACTCTGGATTACTTTAGAGTGTTTGGAAGCAAATGCTTCATTTTAAACCCTAAAGACTACCTTACTAAGTTTAACCCACAGTCATACGAAGGTGTCTTTTAGGTTACTCCTAAAATAGTAAAGCCTACATCATCCTTAATAAACATACTAGGAAAGTAGAAGAATAACTCAACATGACATTTCGATGAACTCCTCCACCCCTAAGACATCCACCCTTGGTGATGATGACTTAAGCTGAAGAAGAACCAATTAGGTTACCATGAAAAAAAACTTAGAAAATGACATTGAGGAGAGGAAACTTAGAGATGATGAAATGAGTCAATATTAAGGAATCTAAGAACCATCCATTAGAAAATGTCATAGGAAACCTTAAAAAAAACAAAGAACCCTTAATCACAAGCACAACCAAAGTAACTCTTTGTTTATATCAACTAAGAAGCCTAGAAGAATGTGAATGAAGCCTTAACGGATGAAAGTTGGATAGTTGCTATGCAAGAAGAATTAAATACAATTCATTGCTAACGATGTTTGGGAGTATTAGTTCCACACATAGGAATCTGACAATCATAGGAACTAATGGTGTTTGGAAATTAAGTTAGACGAGAATAGGTATTGTTTCTCAAAATAAGCTCGTTAGGTTGCTCAAGGCTATAACAACAGAGATGCAGCGATTATGATGAAACTTATGCCCCAGTTGCTAGACTTGAGTCTATTAGAATACTATTAGCTTATGCTTGTGCTTTAGATTTTAAGCTATTCCAAATGGATGTAAAAAGTGCATTCCTAAATGGTTTTATCAATGAGGAGGTATACGTAGTGCAACCTCCAAGATTCATTGACTTTGAAAAACCGAATCATGTTTATAAACTTAAGAAAGCTTTATACGGTCTTGAAAAAGCACCCAAAGCTTGGTATGATAGATTAAAATATTTTCTTATTAAACATGAATACAAAATGGGAATGGTAGATAACATACTTTTTACCAAGAAGAAAAGTTCAGACCTCATCATCGTTTCAAGATATATGGCAACGCACGAAAATATAATTCGGCTCGACTTGGCAAGACATAAATGTGTGATGAATATAACAAAATCATGCATAGCGAGTTTCGAGATAAGCAGATGGTGAACTTAACTGCTTCCTTGATACAAAAAAACAAAATGGAAGATGGTATTTTCTTTTATCATCTCAATATAGTAAAGAAATGCTTAAGATATTAAGCTGTAGAAGTTCAAAGTCAAAAGAAACCTCATGTTCCTCCGATACTAAACTCATGAAGAACGAAGAGTGCGAGTCGGTAGATATACCCAAGTATCAGGCAGAATAGGTAGTTTATTATACCTAATGAAAGTAGGAACCGTCTCAGTTTAGTGTCTGCCTATTGCCCCGCTTCCAAAAGGCTCCCAAAACCTCTCACCTTGAAGCGTTAAGCGTATCTTCTGATACATTAATGGTACGAAAAACCACTTAATTATGGTATCAAAAGGGGACGGCATAGAAACAGAAGTATATTACCCGACTTGATCATGGCGGGAGATTATGTGGACCGAAAGAGCACTAGCGGTATTTGTACGTTCGTGGGATGTTGTTTGACATCTTGGTTCTTGAAGAAATCAATCGCTCTTGCTATATCCACTACCGAAGCCGAATACGTAAGCGCCGAAAAGGCATGTCAACAAGCACTATGGATGAAACAAGCTCTTATCGACTATGACATTCGACTCGACTACGTTCCGATCATGTGCGACAATCAAGGCGCGATTGACCTTAGCAAAAACCCGGTGCAACATTCTCGAACCAAACATATCAAAATTCGGCATCATTTTCTTCGTGATAATGTCCAGAAAGGACATATCTCAATCGAAAAAGTGTCGTTCGTCGACAACATCGCCGACATTCTTACAAAACCCCTTAAACGTGAATCATTTAACTATCTACGTCTTGGTTTAGAAATGATGGAACACATTCCATAAATCGTGTTAGTCCGCTTCTCTTTCTTCTGTCTCAATTCTAGTTCGCGTTCTATTCTGTGTCGTGACAATTTAACAGCTTCATCCGAAGCTTGTTAAATATTTTTAATTCGCGAAATGCAAATTAATTAGTCACTCTTCCTCGTAAATTCGTGTCAAAAATTTAAAAGTCCAAAAATTTGTACTAAGGGCGGCCCCCATATCACAGGCGGCCCCAAAGCTTATCTGGGCTCCCCCCTGATCGATATGGGACCGCCACTAGTAGACAACAATTTTATACACATTGTCAAAAAATTTCTAAACTCAAAAGCAAACACCCCCTTCCTTTTGCTGCAGCGACGAACACGACCAAACCAACCTAAAAACTCAAAATCAACCATTAAAACTTAAATTGAAGATAGAATCAACACATACAATCATTCCTAACATCATTAACATCATTAATTGTAAGTCATTTCATCTATTTTCTTTCAATTTGAGTCTAGGGTTCATGATGAACACAAAAATTAAAATTGGGGATTTTCCATTTTTCCTTCAATTTTGTAAAATTAGGACTATTAAGATATAATGTATAACTTATATGTTTCCCTTAGACATAGGATTTACATACACTAGTGAGTTTGTCAAAAAATTAATTTCGAACCAAAACCCCAATTTTATTTTCAAATCACTCACGTTAGGAACAAAATAAAATTGTTGTTATGCATTGCTAATACAACTTAAAAACGTTTTCAAACACATGCATAATGATCTCATGAACAAAATTCAAGATACATAATTCATATGTATTTTTTGACATGTTTGGATGAGCAAAATCAAATTAAGGAGTGTTTGGGTTAACTCTTAGGATTTTATTTTTAGGTCGAGTTAATCGTTACTCCACATTTTTCACATTTAGGTACACACTAGAAACAATGTCCATACAATATTACAAGTAAATGATAATAAAATATGACTTTAATACTTTCTTTCTAGATAATCATGCATCAAAAATCATCTGAAGACCATAAATTTACGAGATACTATATCCCAATAATTTCACATGAATACTGTTCACCTATAAAAGAAAGACTAAGAAACCTTGAAGGTCGCTACATTCATGAGGGTCAGGTAGTTTTTGATGACTTTGCGGATCTAAACTATGTTCGGTCTTTGTTTCATTTTCTTGAGTTTGAGTGTCTCCTTGAAGTTAATAACCAAATTTATCCTCGCTTCATACTTGAATTTTATAGTCAATATCAAATAAACTATTCTGACAAAGGTCAAATGCTCATCGAATTTGTGATTGAAAATCAATTCTTTTCTTACTCTCTTGAAGAATTTGCTCAAATTCTTGACATACTTTGTGAGGGTGCTTGCGTCTTTACCGACAAGTGGTCACTTGACGAGTTGGCATATGGTGTCCCTACGGATGGTACATATCAAACCAACCCTCATTCTCCTGATGACATCATTTCGTATATTCGAATTGATCAAGAAGGTCAAGTCCGTCGCATCCGTCATAATCAAGAAATTGATGTTCCTTATCATCAAATTCTCACTCGTGAAATTGTGCCAACCCTGAAGCCTATGGAAGAAATTATCCGGGAAAATATTTTTTGTCTGGGGGTAATCGAGACCATGTTCCCGCATGTCTTTGTTACATGCTTTATTGTGTTGCAAGATCCAAAAAGTTCAACCTGGCCTATTATATGGCAAAACGAATAGAGTGGGTCACTAAACAATCTAGGTTAATTCTACCCTATGGTATGCTATTAACCTGTTTGTTTAAATTCGTCATGAGTGAGAGTCCTGAGTTGTTAAATGAGTCGTATGTCTTGTACGATCGTGTCATGAATCCTCTTACCGCTCAACAGGAGCGAAAGACTAGAAAGGATCATGGCACGAGAAGAGGTCGTCACTCCACTTCTTCTTTCTCCGCCTTCGATCAACCATCCCCCTCTCATCTCAACGATGATGATGATGATGATGAGAATGTCGAAGGGACCTCGTGTGCAAGCACTCCTTCCCCCACTCGTTTTGTTAATTCATTAACAAATGATGTTCCTCAAGTCTTTCAAAACCCACCTAACATTGACCCTGACATGGAACCATTTAACACCCTACAAACCAAAATCATCAACCGTCAAGTTCAGTTATGAGATGAGCATCGTAGTGGATTAAGGTCAATAGGGAAAGGCCTTAGAAACTTGTAGAGAAA
>BQNB010038370.1:0-35858 GCA_026074375.1 Tanacetum coccineum | reverse complement strand
GAAAAACCCCTTTGTATGAATGCAATGTTTGAAAACGGTTATAGTCCAGCAAAAACATTTGACCTGGTTCTCTATAACCCTGGCTCTAGATACCAATCTGTAACACCCCCAAATAGGGTCGTAGTGGAATAATGTCTCCGAGAGCGTTACTTCATAGATTAGTAGCACAAGATATGAGAACGACCTCTAAAAGAGTCATTTAAAATACGATACATTAGATTTATTAAAATTGTTTAATACAAAGCACAACGGCTTAAATTGTTCAACATTTGATATCAAAGATTTTAGATCATAATAAAAATCTCAAGATGTAATGACTCCAAATCTTTTATGCATGACTCCCTAAAAGAGTATCCCTAATGTATCCTTAGCACCTCGTGCCTCATTGACCTGAGAAAACATGCTTTAAAAGGTCAACATAAAGTTGATGAATTCATAGGTTTAAGTAAATATAATGTAGGACCGCAAGATTTTCCTCGTGATTATGCAACTTGTACACCCATCACAAAATGTATTTACGTTTCCCTATGTTTATGACACTGAAGCTCGACATGTATGAATGCAATATAAATATTGCCACATTGTCCGTGATGATGTTCAACTTGAAACATCCCAAATCCGACATGGTATACATCTGTTGGTTCATTCCGTGACACCAGTGAGAGCTACTCACCCGGATGGGGATGTCAATCCCAAATAGTACTATTTATAACATTCGCTACTTAGGCAAATACATAATCATGATAAAATGTACACTTGCGTCCAATTTGTAAAACAATGCGTGTATCTCACCCGAAAAGTAGCAAATCATTAATATAGAAAAACATGGGTCTATGAACTCACCTTAGTGAATAAACTAATGTATATGAATCAAGTGAAATGGAAACGTTACAGATAAGACCGAATGCAACCTAATTAAATATAGGCCGTATGAGTACAATGTACTTAATAATACTACATCCCAAGTTATATAGTTACCACCACCTAATAGTTTTTGTTTAGTTTAAAATGTTGAAATAATAATCAAATCGTACTTTGTCAAATAACTGCATATGTATTTGTATCCGTAAAATAAACTGTTGTTTCCGCCTCACAATTGATTATTTGTTAATAATATATGTTTTAATATTATTATTGATTATATAATTATATTATATAATTGGTTTAATTGTTTTTATAAAATAGTGCACAAAAGTGAAGATAGTGCATACGGTTTTATAAACCTCGTATCTTTATCGTTTTAACTCCGTTTCAAGTGTTTCTTATGTCCACGGTTTCGTATTAAGAAAATCTATCAAAATATTATATTTATAATATTTATGCCCCTGATGAACAGTAGTTCTAATTGTTTTTATAAAATTATATAAAACTACTTTTATATAATTAATCGTCGTAACCTTCCAAAAGTCATAACTTACTCATATTTAATCTGTTTTGCTTGTTCTTTATATGTATGGATTCGTATTTGAAAAGTCTAATCAAATTTTATATTTATAATATGGTTTGGTACTGTTATGAACAGTAACAGTAAGTGAAAGTTTATAAAAATACTTTTTATAACTTTAATTATTGAAATCGTATTTTAATTGTATCTCGTTCGTTTTAATTCGGTTTTTAGTGATTCCTATGTCCACGTCTTCGTAATTAAAAGCTCTATTTATGAAAATTATTTCCCAACAGTATACTGTCGTGAACAGTATACTATTTTTATAAATTTACTTTTAGAAAAATACTTTTTAACTTAAACTTGTAAATAACGTATCACCTTCATTTTAAATCTGTTTTTTGAGTTTCTTACATGTTTGGATTCGTCATGAAAAGTACTATCTTTATAAAATATCTCCCTTAATATATCAGATCTGAAACAGTGAATATTTTTATAAAATAACTTTTATAAAAATACTTTTATGCATTTAATTATTGTAAACTTAAAAATGTCATATCTCCTACGTTATTGCTCGATTTTTCAAGTTTTTTATATGCTTACGATCCTTGTGATGAGTACTAATTGAATAAAATATAAAATGTATACCCTTATACACGAATTCAAACAGTAGGTTATAAAATTAATTAGGGTGTTGTGATTAATAAAACAAGTTTTATAATTCCTTTTATTTAGAAACTTTGCACCATTCTTTCACCAAGTGTTATACCATATTTCTCACATATATTAAGTCTTATAAATGTCCACAATACTTGTATAAATAAAATCCATGTCCTCATGATATTTTTATACATAAACATTTATCCATGTCCTCATGATAAATGTCCACAATACTTGTCCAAATTGATGTAAACTTTAACTTGTTTGGTGTCCATTTACGTTGAACGTTGATTTTTAGTTTACGCGATTTAACTATAAGATAATAATTCATATTTATTTACTTACCTAAACTTCATAAATAAATAAATAACCATATCTTGACAATATATTATATAAAAATTTCCATTGCTTGTAAACCCTTTTATTTTAAAACATATTCAACATATTTAAAACTTCATCTTAACCATTAAAAATGAAATCATGTATGTATGTAATGGTTTTGTTTTTATAAACTTCATAAAGTAAACCTAGGTGGTGATTAACATATATATCAAGTATGTAAACATGTAAATGAATAATGAAGATGTTAAAGCTTAAATAGACCTTAGAGATGAGTAGTAGGATGATGAACACAAGCCTACACTTAAGCTTACACCTTAGAAATCAAACCCAAGATTAAAACCCTAATAAAACCACTATTATCTTCTTGTTCATGATAAACTAATCGACCCTACTTTTTTAAATATATATATAAACAAATATATAATACTTATAATAAGGAAAATCAAAAATATCTCAATATAGTAAACCAGAAGTATGATTCCCGGGTCGTTATCCTCAACGAGGAATGCAATGGAAAGTCGGTTGTCATTTTGATAATCGATGCTTGAATGGAACAAGATTTAGATTGGTTTTCTAAAACTATGGGAAAATTAAGGCAAACACTTAAAAATGCAAATTTGGTTTCTAAACCTCTAAAATGACAAAAGAAAATTTTCTAAAAAAGATTTATATTTTTTTTGACATTTTTATAATTTTTTATGAAAAAGTTATCTCACACAGATTCAACACTTAGACAAATTTTCTTAAACTTTTGCAATCTTAACAAATCACCATTTTTGAGCTTAAAAATAAGCACTTAAACAGATCCTTATGAACTTATAACCTATAAACAGATTAAATTTTGACCTCAAAGAACAAGAATCAACAATCAAAACCATTTTGAAATTCAGAATAAGCTATAAAAAGCAAATGAAAAAGCATTTTCTCAAATTTTTCAATACTTAGCAAATTTTTGACAGATTTGGCAAAAATGCAAAACAACAAGGCATGCTATAAAGCTTATGGTTTCTAACTTGTTTTAACATTTTCACCAAATCGTCATAAAACCTCACCAAAATGCTCAATAAGTAAAAGCACAATCAAATAAGCAAATAAAATGAGCTAGATTCAAACCACAAACTCTTAAAACCTTGAAAATGAGATTTAACACTTCAAAACCTAAACAAACTGAATCTTAAGACTAATCTAAGCTAAACTAAACTGACCCATAAGACATATCTCTTTTTGACCAATTTTGACCTTCAAAATCAATGAAACCAAACACCCCTTTAAAACACTTAAATCTAATTTTAAACTTGATTTAGACTGATTTAAGCCACAAATTACCAAGACCAAATGTTAAATAAGCTTATTATCAATATTAAGCAAAGTTTGAATAACAAATAAGCCACTCAAATAAGCTAAAACAGATTGTGATAGTTAATTAGGTATTTATGAACACGAATATAAGAAATCAAACAAAATTGGATTTTCTAAACTATAAAGCAGCCAGTACATAAGCATAATTATACATAAACAAGCATTAAAATAAAGCTAGCAATAGTAATGGAGATAAAAGCACAATTAAGCTGTTTAATAGTAAAATAAGTCTACAATTGGAAAGGAAAACTTACAAAGGCCCTTGCTTTTAAACAGGGCAAAGAGCTCAAAAGTGTTTATCTACAAGCTTAGCTTATCAAAGATAAGTAGTAGTGTCCATAAGGCCTCATCCAAATCTTGGTCTTATCATCCATTAAGCTGTGTATTTGAGGGTGATATATTTTTTTGGATTTTCTTAAGACTTAATAGTTTGAAGGTACTTACTGAAACAGATTTAGATAAAAACGTTTATAAAGAGACTTATGTTAAAAGGCTTTTGAACAACTTTTCAACACAAATTTAAGAACAACAAATTTTAGGCTAAAACTAAAATTTTATTAATTCATAAAAAGAAACATTACAATATTTAAAAGGTTACAATAAAAATTAACTAGGTAAAAAACTTAAGTAAAAACTCTCTGTCTCAAGGGCTTACAAATGAGCCTATTTATAATAAGCTAAAGAAGATTCTAGGACTTGTGCTTTCTTTGTGAGAGCTCCTGCGGGTGTGTTTGTTGTGTGAGAGGGATCCAAGAGCAATCTTGGCCATTGAAATTGAGTAGAGCCTAAGTCTTATGATTTTAGCCATTTATCTCTTGTCTTGTTCCTTGGACGAATAGGGATGCTAAGGATTGCCAAGGTGGATTTTGGTAGGATAAGGTGTGTAAAGGTGTTGGTCGACATAGGGGAGAAGAAAGGGGATAGTGTCTTTTCTGGTAATGAGGACAGGACACAACCTGGAAGATGATGAATAGTGTTCGCGTAATTTTTGAAAATTTGGAAAATTGCCAAGAATGGTCCCTGAGGTTATATTGATGTATTGCAACCATAGTCCTTCCACTTTGCATCTTTGACCCCTGAAGTTATTATGGTGTTTGCACCGTTAGTCCTTTTAAAGACTAACGGTGTAAGGGATAAAAGGGCTTTGGAGTTAACGGGAGTTATAAAGGGGCTTTGGGTTTGGGCTTGTTTGTTGGGCCGATTATAGTTAAAAAGAGACTCGGGCCTTTATAAGTCTTTAAGTCTTGTAATATATAAGTGGACTGAACCGGGCCCACTAGGTGGATACTGTTGGACCCACTTTTGGCAATTTAGGTTTTCGGGTTTGGTTTTCGATGCTCTTTCCAATGCCACTTCCCGGGGTTGACTTTGACTTTGACTTTTTGACTTCTCATGGTCTTTCCGTTCTCGTGCTCGGTTTTGTCATTTTGGCTTCGATTTTGTCCTTTTCTTAGTGATTATCCGTTTCAATGCACTATACAAAATGCCAATAAAACATACAAATCATGTATTTTGGTATGTTCTTTGGTCATTTAAGTCTGTATTTAGTGGTCAAAGGTATGTGTAATTAAAACATACAAAAATATCCCATTATAAGATCATTGTCGTGTCCTTCCAGCAATGCTGTAAGTAAACATTAAGAAAACTAGAATCTCGTATCCCCATGACTAATTACTCGAAAAGTAGCTACGTGTTCATCTGAGGGGAATTAAGAATCAATAGTTCGAAATGCCCACATTTTTACTTTTAAAGATATATATCTTTATTCCTACACATATTTTTGTATTTTTCTCTTTTTCTCATTTTTTTTAAATTTTTTTATAGCAACTAACTAATTTGACTTTCGTTATTTTCATAACCGTTAGGGATCACTAGAACAAGATGATTTCGTATCGGAAAATGCCCCAAAAAAGGCTAAAATTAATCGTCCCGGACTTTTCACTCGTCCCAAACACAAGACTTAAATACTAAATCCCACCGATAAATATCAGTTAAGATGCCTAACACTACTCTATTTGCAAACTTGTGGTGTGAAACTTTCACTCCGACAATTATTATTATCTTAGGTGAATGTGCATTTCGAATTTCAACTATGGGCTTAACGTTTTGCAAAATCTATGCTTCACGTTCCACCGAGAATAATGAGTTTGAAGGCGTGATATCCCATATAGGATGTCGTTTTGTTTCGGCACATCCCAACCTTGCGGCTAAGTGACCAGGCTTTTGACACCTCACAAAGACTAGTATCGGGACTCACAGACATTTGGTTTCAAAAACTCTTAGGTTTTCTGTATATAGATAGCTTATTAAAAACTTAAAATGAAATAGTCAAAGTTCAAAAGCATATTTAAATTTAACAAAAAGAGATTTTCATTTATTAATTCACACTTAATATTAAACATAACATTGATGCAATTGTAACCCTCGACCTTTTAGAAGGCTGCAACATTGGTTGTGAGCCGGCAAGATGCAGCAAACTTTTATCAGCCCACAGTTTATATTTATTACTTATCATATTTTTTTTTTTTATTATTATTTTTTTCATTATATTTTTCATTTATTTTTTTTATTTCACGATATATAGAAGACTTCTTTTTGAAAAATTTAAGTATAAATTTGAACTAAGACTATAATTATTGCTATCAACTACATAAAAATTGTTGATTTAAGTTTTATCTCCAAGAATAGCACGTATTATTAGTCCGGGTTCGGAGCTAAGGGAGGAAAAAGCACAAATAACATAACATGAGCTTTAAGAGTTCAAAATAATCCTTGTTTTAGCATCTACTCATACTTAATTCTATCACTTTTTCGTTCTTTAGTGAAGTACCGCGATCGCTTATCTAAATGTTAAGGAAACTAGATAGAGCTCAACACAGCTCGACGATTAAAATTTATTCTTATTCTACCCAGCAGGAAAGTCAAAATTGTGACAAAACACTTATTTTATTTTTGAAAATTTTTAAATTTTTTCATTTTTTTGAAATTTTGGTGGTAAAAACGGGATTACGTGAAAACAACGACTGCAGGCACAATCAAATCGATAGATCCCCCATACTAGATTTAAACATTGTCCTCAATGTTTTAAGAAGGGTCTCTACGTAAATCCTAAGCCGTTTATTAAGTATGCTTAAAGATAAACGTTAGTCGATTAGATTAGGATATTGGATTTCCCAAATGAAGCTGAGGATTTGAAGCTCGAGTGATCGAAGGACAAAACCACGAGCACGAGAGGCTTCAAAAATCCAGGACAATCCTGGACAATCACAAAAACACAAGCAAACGAGAAAGGAAAGAGGCACACCTCCTCACAACAAAAAACACTTATTCATTACTACATAATATAACTACGGATAAGCATGGGTTGCCTCCCACGAAGCGCTTGTTTAGGGTCACTAAGCTTGACCCAATCCCCGAATTCATTGGTCCTTGGGGAAGGTTTGGAGATCCGAGACAACCATTTGTGGTACGTCCCCTCCAAAGTAGTGCTTAAGTCGAATGGATCGTTCACCTAAAGTTTGGCTAGAGTTTTGGAGATAACTTGACCGGTTGCCATATGGGAAAGACTTATGGGCTATTGGGACGGTCCGGACCAACGGGATTTAACTCTGCCTGAGAAACATCTTCAATCTAGAGTTAAAGAGGAGGACTTGATCACCGACGTTGAAAACGTGGTTTTTGATCTTTGAGTCATGGATCCTCTTTTTTTCTCTTTATGGATCAAAGAGTTCTCGTAGGCTTGATCATGAAGTTCATTTAATTCATTAAGTTGAACTTTATGGTGATCACCCGCGATCTCAAAGTCAAAGTTTGCATGCTTTAAGGCCCAATAGGCTTTGTGCTCGAGCTCGATCGGTAGATGACATGCCTTTCCGTACACGAGCTTGTAAGGAGTACACCCGATGGGTGTTTTGTAAGCTGTACGGAAGGCCCAGAGTGCATCATCTAGTTTATCCGACCAAGAGGCACGGTTCTCACCTACGGTCCTTTTAAGAATTTATTTCAAGCCACGATTTGATACCTTAACTTGCCCACTTGTTTGTGGGTGATACGCGGTGGAGAGACGGTGAGTAACTCTGTATTTAAGCATGACCTTTGCAAACTGGTCATTGCAAAAATGGGTTCCGCGATCACTTATGATAGCACGAGGGGCACCGAATCAGGCGAAGAGAGATTTAAGAAATTTGCAAACAACTCGGGCGTCGTTGGTGGGGAGCGCTTTTGCTTCAACCTATTTTGACAAGTAGTCGACCGCCACGAGTATGTATTTGTTCCCTCGTGAAGACGGGAACGGCCCCATGAAATCGATGCCCCACACGTCAAAGATTTCACAAACTTGGATGAAATTTTAAGGCATTTCATCACGCTGCGAAATTTTTCCTTGACGCTGGCAAGTGTCACATCGCTTGGCCAAGTCCTCGTGGGCATCTCGGTACAATAGCTTGGACATAAAATCTGATGCTCCAAAAACAGTTCTTGGAGGTGTAAGTTGGCACCGTACTGTCCCCCGATGGTCCGCATATGGCAAGATATGAGGATGTCAATGCTTCTTGGGCCACGCAAAAACACCGACCGGTACCCACCTGATCCGCACTTTTTTGAACAAATAGGGGTTCGTCCAAAAGTAATGTTTAACTTCCTTGAAAACTTGTTCTTTTCTTTGGGGACGGACAACCCGTTTAACCAATGGAAATTCCCCGCAGTGGTAATTTGCAAAATCGGCAAACCACGGGGTATTGAGTCCCACGAACAAGTTACCTTATTGTAAGTGTTCTGAGAGAAACGTTTCATTTATCTCTTGGGGCTCGAGCACATTTTTCTAAGGATTTTCTATTTATGAAAGATGATATCGGCCGCGAGATTCTCGGCCTCCTTTTGTGCTGTTAATTACTTTTGAAATTTGAACTCTTAGGACAGAGCATATAACCCCACCGGGCAATCTCGCGTTGATTCTTGTTTAGCAAAAGATATTTGGGGGCGAAGTGTTCCATATAACATTGCTTTTGTTCAAGAAGAGGTCTGATGGAATTTTTCAAAGGCTATACACCACGGCTAACATTTCGTTCTTCCATCGTGCTCTAATGCGATTCCGCCTCATCATTGTTTTATTAGATAGTGTATAGGCCTAAAGTGTTTTTCATGACATTGCCCCAAGACCGCACCTATGGCAAAGTCGCTTGCATCGCACATAAACTCAAAGGGTAGGCCCCAGTCGGGGGCAATCAAGATTGGAGCTTCAGTAAGTTTTTTCTTTAACGTTTCAAAAGATTGAATACATTCATCGGAGAAGATGAACGGAGTATTTTTCTCAAGAAGATGAGTCATCGGTCGGGAAATTTTGGAAAAATCCTTAATGAACCGTCGGTTAGAATCGAATGACCGAGAAAACTCCAAAACACCCTTAACGGTGGTAGGATCGAGTAACATTAGCAATCACATCGACTTGGCTTTATCGACCTCATTACCATTTTTGGAAATTGTTATAGGCCAAAGACTAAGCTTCCTTAACCATGAATATGACTATTTCCCAATTTAGACAATATTGGTGTCTATCACACCTTTTTAGCAATCTTGTCCATACGAGAGAGGTAAAATTCCGAATGATAATTCACAAAGCACTACGGAAGGTCGTTCATGTCATGAAGACTTCCTATCATTTTTCGATCATACATGAAAGATAGCCCATCATACCCTTTGGAAAGTGCCGGATGCATTGCATAAGCAGAAAGGCATGCGACGGTCGGAGAACGTTCCATAAGGACCCATGAATGTGTCTTTTTCTTGATCATGAGGGTCTATGGGAATTTGAAAGTAACCCGAGAAAACCATTGAGGGAAAAAACAATAGTATGCGTTTCCGCTAATACTCTGAGCATGTAGGTCCATAAAACGGTAGAGTCAGAAAGTGGACTCTTTACGAGTCGGCTCTCATTTAACTTTCGGTACCATAGTCATGCATACTCGCCATCCAGTAACCAATCAGTAGACATTAACTACGTTTTATCATTTTTAACAACGGTAAAGCCACCCTTTTTTCGGAACGCAATGATAAGGGGTCCACCCAGGGATATCCTGCGATTGGGTAAATTAATCCGGCGGTCAAGAGAAGTTTGTCAACCTCCTTTTTGATGACATCGTGGATTATGTCTAGGATTCGTAGTAGCGTCGCTTTGGTGTTTGGGACTCTGGGTTTGTAGTCCCCTCTCCAATAAGAATCTTGTTGGATTACAAAAATGTTTGGGTTTTTTAATACCATTTAATGTAGGAGAGTTTCCAAGCGCAGGAGCTCGATTGTGTGACTTCAAAACCTTTATGAAGCAGAGGGCGCTTTTCTCTCGACACACTCAAAAAAGGTCTTTTAGAAAATTTTTTGCACGGGCAACAGGTCAGTCCAACCACCTCTAAAAATGCATACTCCGAGGATGAGGAGGTAAGTACTCTCGCTCGAGCTCGACCCTCGGACAGGTTTCATCAATTTAAAGATTTATCATTGCTTTAGCTTACACAAACTTTAAGTTCTTTTCATAAAATTTCATGGCAAATAATTTCCTTGAGTGTAGTGGCGAGGGGGTATGGCGTTATTGATGGATCATAATGTGATAAGGAAAATGCTTCAAGAAGAAGAAGGAATATCCCCCTCCGGTGGGTGTTTCATCATAATTAAGTGATTGTTAAGTTATTATATAGTATAATATCCAAAGTATAGGAAAAATTTCAAAACTACCCTTTGTGGTCAAACAGCGGTAGTAGGAAAAATCTTAACAAAAATTACTTCCGTTTTAAACTGGTATGTGTTTTGGGTCGTTTGTCCCAAAGATTTATGTAAATTGAGACTTGATTGCTTTTGTTCTTTTGGACCCTATCGCCAAATTGCAATTGGTTCAAACTTTTTGGATGTTTTCTAGAGGCTAAATTAAAGCAAGCAAGAAAAAATTACGACTCATAGATCTTTCAAATACATAATAACCGGTGGATTTAAAGAACCGACAATCGTGACAAATGAAGCAAGAAGCAAAAGTAATACTAAAATTAAACCCTAAATTTTTTTATCAAACTTTTCCTTAATACTAATGGTATTATTTTAAATAAAATCTAAGATATTCTAATTGAGAGTGATTAAGTTGAAAAATCGAAGAAAAAGAAAGAAAATATGAGAACGAGAATCAAATTCGTTCTTTAAAATGTGATATTATTAATTTTTAACTCTCACGAGAGTAAATTTAAATCACTAAAACCTAAAATATGATTATTAACGTAAATTTATAAAATCAAGAATTTTATTTTTTTTGATTATTTTTCTATTTGATTTGATTTTTCTTTTTTTAAAAGTTTTTCAATAAAATTTATTGATTTTAAAAATATAAAAATGTTACTTTAACAAATCTAGAAAAAAAATACCTAAAAATGTTAAAACAATTGCTTTTGATTTTATAAATAATGCTATGTTAAAAATACGCTGAAACAAAAAGCCTATTATAAGTACTAAATACAGCTACGGCTTTTTTTATCTAACAAAAGGAAAGCAAAAAGTGCTATAAAAGAAAATTAAATGGAGAAGTAGTACTTGATAAAAGGACTCCCTAATGGGCGCGCGGGATTGGATTGTTTGTGAGACGAGCAGCGCGAGAGCGAGACGCACACCGTGTATCTTGTCGTTATAAAGGTTTTTGGTAATGGGTTCGAACCCATGATGTCACGTGTTGCATGTGTGTGTTGTTTCAATTAGTTTTTTATTCAAATTGATAATTCATAAATATTTATGATTCTATCGTTTGTTATAGTTTTAGTGTGGGTGTAATTCGTTTTTAAGCGTTAATTTGCAAGAGTAGTTAACGTGTCAAGGTATCTCATGTTGATTTGAGTTGGGAGGTGTGTTGTGTCTCGTTTTTAGGGTATATATCTTGTGAGTGTTGCCTGGCCGTTTAGTTGGTTCACTTATGGTCGCGTAGGATATCATGTTCTTTGATGAGGGGGTGAGTAAGGTAGCGCTGGGAACGGTGCGGTGAGGTTCGGGGGGTGGAAGGGGGGGGGTGATGATGGGCGGAGGATGTGGAGGCACGGCGGGTAGCTTGTGTCGTGGGGGATCTGCGGCGGTGGGTTTGGATATTAGGAAAAGGGGTGCGGGAGGATTGGGGTGGGTGGGTGGGCGTGGGCCCCGCGGTAGTGGGTGGTCAGGGGACGCTGGGGCTGTGTGCTGTTGGGGGGGTGTTGGTGGGGAGTGTGGGGCGGTTGGGTGAGGGGGTTGGCTGGGAGTGGTGGGAATCAGATGGGGGGTGGGGATCAAAGGAAGGGTTGGGGTCTGGGCAGAGGGAGGGTGCTTTGGGGATCAGTGGACCTAGGGGGATTGTCGTGAGGGGAGTGAGAGTATGGGGTTGAGGGTTCTGAATAACGTGGGTGGGGAGTGATTGCGAGTAGGTACGGAGGCGTAGGCGCGTTGAGGAGGTGGGGACGCGTGGTGGAGGGGGTGGGAGGGTTGGGGTAGCGGGTGGTTGGGGCGGAGGGGGTAGTGAGGTGCCCGGTCGAGGGCGGGGTAATGTTTGCTGAGAGTAGGAGGGTGGTGAGGTGTGAACGTGGAGGGGGGGGGGAGCGCGAGCGGGTGTGGGGGGGAGCTTGGTGGGGGGGGGGGGTAGGCTGTTGGTGGGAGGGAGCCGGGCGGGAGGAGTTTGTGGGGAGTCGGCAGTTGCGCGGTCGGGCGAATCCGGTTTGTTGGGGGAGGGCGATGTGGTGCAGGCGCAGGAGGGCACGTACGCTGGGTGGGGGGGTGCGTGTGATGGTACGTATTAGTAGTGGGATTTTGCGCCGGGTGGGGGGTTAAGTGAGTCTTGGGGATTGTCGGGGGGGGAGGGAGCGTAGAAGTGGATAAGTGGGTGTGTGTGGTGTGGTGTTTGCAGGGGGGGGTAGGTGTGATGTGATATGACTATTGTTGTGGGGGGTGGTAGGTTAGGATTTGCTATGTGGGAGGGGTGTGGGTTGGTTGATCGGCGGGGGAGGAGGGGTGAGGAGTTGGCGGATGCGGGGTGCGCGGGGGGGGTGATAGGTAGGGGGCTGATCTGGGGGTTGATGTGAGGGAGGTGGTGTTGGTTCGTGGGGAGTTGGTGGATGGGGGGGGAGCTGGTGGTGGGGGTTGTGGGTGGTGGCTATTTTTTGGAGGAGCGGGGGGAGGGGAATGGTGGGTGAAGTCGGGGAGGAAGGGGTGGGTGCTGGAGGCTAGGAATTCGGCAGTAGGTGGACGTCGTGATGGCGAGTGTAGCGGTTGCTCCTGCGGGGGGACGGGGGCAGAAGGTGGACGGTGGGGTTGGGTGTTGAGAAGTACGGGGGGAGTGGTGGTGCGTGTGCTATGTGGATAGCGATGGGGTGAGGTAGAGGAGTGAGTGTAGAAGGGTGGTGAGTGTGGGGGATGAGGAGAACGCGCGCTCGCGGATTTAGTGGGGGGGGGTTGGGGTCGCAGAGGGGGATGCCGTCGCACCCCGCCCGGGGAGTTGGGTGTTGGGCTAGGTCGCCACAGGTCGTGGAGTCGAAGAGAGTGTTGGGCGTCTGAAGTGGCGGGGTAGTATGGTTGGGAGGGGGAGGGGGAAGCGGTGAAAAGTGGTGGGAAGGGGGTGGTGCGGGAGGAGGGGCAAGGAAGTTGTGTGGAGTCGTGGGGAGGATGGAGGGGGAGGGTGGACGGGGGCTCATTGCAACTGACCGACTTGAGGTGATGGTTGGTGGTGGTGTGGGGTGACTGTGCGTGCCTAGTGTGGGTAGGGGTGGGTAGACGTAGGGGGGGGGAGGGCGTGGGGGGAGGGAGGAGTGGCAGGTGCGCTGCTAGGGGGAAATGTGTTGGGGTCAGGGGGGGGGTGTGGAGAGTGGTAGTGGAGAGCGTGTGTGTGCAGACGGAGGGGCGGGTGCCAGGGGTTGAAGAGGTTGGTGGGGTGGCGGGCGCGCGGGTGGGTTTCTGGGGGGCTGGGGCGGAGTGTGTGGGGGGCGGGAGAGAGATTTGTGTACGGGAGGGGTGGTAGTCGGGGGGTGCGTGCGGTGGATGGTGAGTAGGGTCGCGGGGGGGGTGGGGCAGCACGTCCCGACCCCCCTCCCAAGCCGGCGGATGTAGTGTGGGTGGGGGGAGCGGGGTGGGCTTACTGAGATAGGGGGAGGTATATGGAGGAAGGTTGGGCGATGACCGGGACACCTTGGAGGGGGGGCGATGGTGAGCGGGGGAGTTGTAGTGAGGGAGGGGCGATATGGCGTTAGGTTTTGTGAGGTTTGCGGGGATCCGGGTGTTGTGTGGTGGGGTGGGGGGGAGGTAGTTGAATTGATGCTTTGAGTGAGGAACGGTGGTAGGGTTCTTACGGGCCCGGGGGGGGAGGGGGGGATTGGGGGGTGGGGGCGCAGACAGAGAGCTGGCGTCGGGTGGTGGGGTATTGTACTAGGAGGGGGGTGCAGGTTCGGACCCAAGAGCAGCGCTAGGGCGGGGGCGGTGTTGAGCGTGGAGGGAGGGGGGGAGGGTGGGAGGCGGGTATACGAGCAGCAGGTTTGTAGGGGGTTGGGGGGCGAAAGGGGGTCGATCTCAAGGATCGAGTGTACGCGTGGGAGTGCGGGGGGGGCCCAGGGGGTGGGGGGGGGAGGGGGATTACAAAAGGGGCGAAGGCTGTGGAGTGAGGGGGGTAGATGGTAGGGGGCTGTTTAGTGATGGGCCAGGAGTGGGGGGGGGTGGACGTGGGGGGGGGAGAGGGGGGGTGAAAGTGGGAGAGGCTGGGGTGATCGTGAGGAATGGACGAGTGGAGCGGGGAGCATAGGGTGGGGGGCGGATGGAGAAGGGGGCAGGGAGTAGGGGGGGGGGTTGGGGTAGGCGAGTTATGGGGTGGTAGGTGAGGGGGGTGGGGGGGTGGGGGAGGAGGGGGGAGCGCAGGTGCGGTGGAGGAGGGGGGATGGGGGGAGGGGGGCGGGCTGGGATGGGGAGAGTGAGTCGGTGGGCAGGGCGGGGACCGCGCGGGGGGGAGAGAGAGGGGAGGAGTGAGCACTGTTATGGTGGGAATGGAGGAAGGTTGACGGAAGGGTAGTAAGGAGGGGACGCAATGTCGGTGAGGGGGGGGATGGAGGAGCGGTGTGTTGTGTTGGGATCGGAGGCTTGGGCGTTAGGCGGGTGTGTGGGAGTTCGGTGCGCGATGGTGAGGGGAGAGGGGTGTTGAAGACAGGCGGTTAGCTGGGAGCGCGATTGATCCATTCCATCCATCCGGAGGGGACGAGGATAGAGTCAGTGAGCTTGGGACAGCGCGTGCAGGACAGTACGGACAACGGCGGCCTGGGCGACATGGGTGGGGGGGAGGGGGTGGGAGAATCGTGAAACGGATGGGGACTGGGGGCGTTGTGTTGGGGGGGATAGACGCCGGGGGACAAGGAAGGAGGGTGATTGGAGCGTGGGGAGGTTGGCGGCCGCGTTGTAGCCCGGGGAGGGGCGTTGGCTGTGAAGGGAGGTGGAGGGAAAGTGAGGGGGTGCGCTGGCGGAGGTGGTGGGGGTTAATGGGGGGAGGCCAGCGGCAAGGGGGAAGTGCCAGCTGCGGGATGGGGCCGCCGGTGTAGACGAGAGGAGCCATCGTTGCGCCTTCGCGTGGGTGTTTTAGTCGGTGAGTGTGGGGAAGGGGGGCGGGGGGTTGGTTGGCGGAGTTGGGTCAAGGGGGGTCGGGGGGGAGGGGGGGGAAGGGGTGCGGTATGTGTGGTGTGGGGTGGGATCGGTCTGGGAAGGGGGACTGAGGCGTTGGAGTGGGTGCAGGTCGGCGGAGGTGTTAGGGGGGGGTGTATGAGGGGGGCTTGAGGAGGTGAGTGGCGGGAAGGGTAGCTGGGGTTGGAGGGGGGGAAGCTGTGGGGGGTGGGGGGGGGTTGGTGGTTGAGGAGCGGGTGGTAGGGTGGTGTTTGGCGGAGGGAGGTGTGAGTGGGGGGGGGGGGTGGTGGATGGGGGGTGGGATAGGGTCGGGTGAGAGGTGTGGGTGAGGGGTAGTCGTGTGTAAGGGGGAGCGGGGTCGGGGTGGGGGGGGGGGTGCGACAAGGGAGGGGGTGGTGGTGAAGGGAGCGGCAGGGGGAGGTGGGGAGTGGGCTTGTGAGGGTGGTGGGGTGGAGGTGGGGGGGGTTGTGGGAGAGGCGGAGTGCGGTGCCTACGTGGATGGTTCACGGGGAGGTGGAGGGTGGGGGCGGAGGTGGGGCGCCTTGTCAGGTGGAGAGGAGTGGGTGAGTAGAAGGGGGGGCGAGGTTGCATAGGCTGGATGGGGGTGGCGGGAGAGAGAGTGGGGGGTTGGGGGTGGGGGGGGTGTGGGCGAGGTGTGAGGGGGAGGTGGACGGGGGAAGGGGGGGGGGGGTGGTGAGTGGGTGGGGGAGGGGGACTGGAGTAGGGGGTGGGGGCGGAGGGGGGAGTGTGGGTGGTGGCATGTGGGGGGAGTAGGTGAGGTGGCGTTTGGAGGGGATGGGGCTAGGGGGTGTGAGGGGGGTGTGGGGGTTTTGATGCGCGCGGGTGGGGGGTTAGAGTGGGAGGGTAAGGATTGTTGGGGGGAGAACACTACGAACATGGGGGGCGGGGAGTGTTATGGGGTGGGGTCGGCTGGGTTGGCTGGTGGTGGATGGGGGTGGGGTGGTAGGGGGTGGTGTCTGGGGGGAGTGGGCTGTAGAGAGGGCGCGGAATCTGATGGTGGGGGGGGGTTGGTTGAGTGGAGGGGGACGGGCGGGGAGTGTGGATGGTCGGAGTAAGTCGGGTAGCGGGAGAGAGGGGCGATGGGCGGGCGGAGGGTGGTTAGAGAGCGTGGGGGTGGGAGGTGGGGGGGTACATAGAGGTGGAAGAGGTGCGTTGGAGGGGTTGGGGGTGGGCGTGGCGAAAGGCGGTGGGGTGGCGTGGGGCTGGTGGGCGGTGGTGGTTGTGTGGGGTGGCGGTGGTGGTTGAGGAGGTGGGGGGGTGAGGGCCCAGGTGAGGGGGGGCGGTGGAGGAGGTTGGATCCTATCCGATGTAGAATGACAATTTGAGGAGGATGCGTGGGGGAAGGGGGGGGGGGGGCGAGCGCAGAGGGGCGCGTGTTGGGGGGTCGGGAGGGGTGGGTAGCTGGTGGGGGGGATGGGGAATGTGAAAGCGTGGAGTTTGGGCGATCGTTGTAAGAGGGTGGAGGGAGGGTGCGGTGTATGGGGGGAGGAGGGTGTGCGTGGGTGCGAGGGAGGGGCCGAGGCTTCCCGCGGGGAGGGAAGAGGTGGGGTTATTAGGTGCTGTCAGGGGGGGGGCGGGGGGGCGGTTACGCACAGCGAGCCGGAGCCAGCGGTGATGGAGCTCCCGGTAGGAAAGTCGAGTTGTAGAGGCGGGGAGTTGTGGTGCTGTGAGGAGTGCGTGGGGTGACACATGCGGTGGGCAGGGGTGGGATGGGTGGGGGGTGGGGACAGGGGGCAATATGGGGGGGGAGGAGGGTTGGGGGGGGGGGGGGGTGGGTAGTTGGTTGGGGGGAATGGGGATTGGATGGTGGATTGGGGGAGCGGTTGGTGGGGGGAGTGGGGGTGGGATGGGGCGGTTGAGGTAGGGGTAGGGGGTGTAGCGGGAGTGGAGGGGTGCGTTGGGGTGATCGTGGTGGGTATGACTTAGTGTTAGTTGGGAGCAGGCGTTCTGGGGGGTGAGGGAGTAAAGGTGGTGAGTGGTTGGAAGGGGGAGGCAGTGGGGTGGGGGGGGGTGGTGGGGGGGTTTGTGTGGGGGGAGGAGGCGGTTGGGGGGGGAGGGGCGGAGGCGAGGGGGGGTACTTGGGGGGAGGTTGGAGGGGTGGGGGAGGGGGGTGTGGTTGAGAGTGGAACGGTGTGGGGGGGTTGGGGTGGGTGGTTGGCGGAAAGTGTTGTGTGGAGTTGTCGGGTGTGTTGAGGGGGGGTTGGCGAGGACCACGAGGTAGAGGGTGCGTTGTAGGCGTGGAGGGGCGGATTAGCGGGTGGGAGAGTAGGAGGGGGGTTGCTACAGGGGGGGATGAGTTGAGGGGGGGGTAAAGGGAATAGGGAGTTGATGTGGGAGAGTGGGGGTGTGCGGTCGGAGTACGGTGTGAGGGGTTATTAACAGGGGTGGTAGTGGTTTTCTTTTTTTTTTGGGTTTTCGTATTCTTATTGTTTTTCTTTCATATTATTTTTTTATTATTTTTTGATTTTTTATTCTAATTTTTTATTTTCTTTTTTATTTTTTTTTTTTTTATTTTTCTTTATTTTTTTCACTTCTTTATTTACTTTATTAGCAGATAAGAGCATTAAATGAAGCAATACTAACAAAACCAAAAAATAAAAGAACTACAATTAAGTACTTTTAGTGAGAAAAAAAAAACTGTTTGGCAAAACAGACAAACAAGCTACTTGAGATTTCAATTTTAACTAGGTCTATGAAACCTTCTTATGGCAATAGGCCCTTTAGTGAAATACTGAAAACCAATAGGCCTTAAGGGCACTTTTGAGCTTAATTTAAGATAAGCTATTGGATCCTTATTCCTAAAAGCCCTATACCTACTTAAACATTGGCCAAAAAACTACTAGAAACAGCAAACTAAAGACATTTTGAAAATCAAATAAGCAGTTAAAAAGTTATCTGAAAAAGCTACTTGCTACTGATTAACTATGTTCTTGTTTTTTAAGAAAAGACAAAATAAGCTAACTATGACCCTAATAAGCTAAAGACAACTAAATAATAATCTGATAAGCTAATTTGAACAGAAATTAAGCAAAAACTAAGGACTATAAGCTAGAAATCTAAAATAAGCACTTAAAGAAAAACTGAAAACCAAACAGACAGATAGCTAACTTTGGGCTTATTTTTATCTAAACTAAAGGAACCTTATGAACTTATAAGCTATATCACTAGAAAGATAATCTAAAAGACTACTCAAAACTGCTTTCAAAAAGCATTTTGAAAATCAAATCAGCATAGAAAAAGCTTAATGAAAAAGCTGTGCAGGCAGAAAACTATATTTTTGGTTTTTTAACATTTAATGTAAATGAAGAAGTGCTATTTTAAAGGCTTAAAACAGATAGACAAATAAGCTGATTTTTAAGAAACAAGTTAAAACAGATGATTAATGTTCTACAAAATACTTGTGTGCTAAAAATCAAAACCTACTTAATACTTATACTATCTGAAAATTAAGCTAGAAAGTGGCTATTTATCTATTAAAGATGCTGATGCAATTGACCATCAAAGTGAATCAACACCTAAATCCAACTATTGCAGGCTACCAATTTTACTAGAAAACACTTTATAAGGAGCAAATGAAGCAGTAATAACAACTAGAAACCAAATAAGCTTAAAATGATTATTCTACTTACTATATTCTAACAGATGCTTAACAACAACTAACTAACTTTGATTAAAACTGAATTAAGCTAACAAAGCCCCTAAATCCTACACTGATAAACTCAAATATGAGATTCAAATTGAAATCAAAGGACCAATTGGCCTCAAGCAGTACTAACTTGAGTTAGTACTGCTTGACCCAAACACCCCTTTAAATTCATCAAATCCATTTTTAGCTTATCAAAATAAGTTTTAAATAACACAGCTCAAATACCAGATATTAGACAGCTTATAGCAACCCTATTAAACATTATTAAGCAAACAAATAAGCCAGAATGAATAAGCTAACAACTATGCTATATTTTTGGTTTTTCTCTGATTTTAAGACAGAAACATGAAAACTAAAGATTTTAAACTACAAATTAAACACAATAAGCACAAATTAACTATAACTAAATCAATTAAGCTAAACTAAATATCAATAAGCAGAAATTAAGCAAAATTAAGCTAATTAGCAGTTTTAAAGCTAGTTAAGGAAAATGAAAACTTACTTAAGCCTCTGCACTAAACAAGGCTATTAAAAGCTCTTTTGAGCCATCAACAAGCTCTAGCTTATCACAAGGATAAGCTAGTAAAGTCCAATAAGCTCTTCCAGGGTAAGCTTATCATCCAAAGCAACCAAATCCATCCATAGCCTAGGGTATTAAGCTGATTTTAGATTTAAGTAAAATTAATGATTAAGTTGAGATCAATCTAAGCTTAGAGACTTAGATGAGCTTGAGATGAGCTTATAACAAGCTTATGAAACAGTAACAGCTTATTTAACAAAATTTTGTATAAAAGTAAGCTTGAGAAAAGTAAAGTGCATAATAAGAAAACTTGACTTCTATTAATAAAAGAGCTGATTACAATAGTGAAAAAGGAAATTACATTTAGTAAACAATAAGCTAAAAACAGTTTTAAAGAAAAATTACATAAGCTAAATTAATAAGCTAAAATATAAAAATCTATCTAACTTGCTCTCCCGCTGTGTGTGAGGAAGCTTGCTATTTATAGCTGAGAGAGAAGCTTCTCGGTCTCTCAACATGCTCCTCCAAGCTTTGATCTTGTCGCTCCCTTTAATGCCAATCATTGGATCCTTTGTTTAAGCCGTTGGATCAAATAAGTGAGCACACGGATTGCCATCGTAGCAATCCGTGTGTTAGAGTACTTGTGCTTCTTTACCAAAGGTTTTAGTCCAAATTTATCTTCCCTTGTGTGTTTGTATGAAGCCAACGTGTCATTCCTTTTGTCAATTCTAGCCAATGAGAGCACATGATGACGTCTTGCTCTGCCAAGTAATAGCTTAGTACTCGAATCTTGAAGCCACGTAATCAATTTTAATTTACCCTTTGTTTTTGCACAGGTAAAAATGAAGACGATAGATGAATAGTAAAAACGGTTTTTTCCGCCTTTTTTCCTTTTTATAACTTTGTTGACTTGGGGTGTTGATTTGGGCTCAGGATTGGGCCGGGTGTTTGGGCCACAGTTAAAAGGGTTTAGTTATAAAGGGGTAACGACCGTTATCTCTTTAATAAAAAGGAGATAACGGTGTTAGGGTTTAGGGACTTTTGGTGAATTTGGTTTAACATTAAGGGTATTTTGGGTATTTTCAAGTGTTTTGTCTTCTTGTGGTTGACCAATGTTGACCAAGAGTTAACTTTGACTGAGCATTGTTGAAACCTTCCGGTTTTGGCCGTTTTCTTGTGATATTTGCATTATTCGTACCTACACATTCACAAACAACAAAATACACAAATACAAGCATATTTTTGCACATTTTGATCATTTAAGGGCCATTTTTTATATAGAAAAGATATGTGATTTCTCACATATCAAAATTCCCCAAACTAAGTGATTGTCGTGTCCTCACGCAATATAAGAGGAAAAGGATATGGATCTTATGTGATTTTCTCACCCAAATTAAAATTTCCACCCCCATACAATGTTCATTTAAGTGGACCATTTTTTGATCATTTGATCATTTAATGGCCCATTTTATGATTTTTTTTTTTTTTTTCTTAATTAAATACACCTAGAATTTTTTTGGCGAGTTCGTTTATTTCCCTATAAAACCGTTACGGTGGTGGATACATAGTAACAGACGCATATTTCGATACCGTCCTGAGAAAGGTGATATGCCCAAAAGACCAAAAAGGAGTGAAAGAATAGAGCCCAAAGCAACAAATGAGAGATAATAAACTAAATTAGGAGTAATACTCCAAAGAACAAAATGTAACGGGATATATTATTATTTATTAGCTTCCAAAGTAGAATATGCGAAATAATATTTTTATCGTTCCTCGACTTTTTCAATTGCTCCAAAACCTTCTAGCTTTAAATAACGTAATCATTGCTAAATAATCAAATGTTTAAAATTTTAAAATTGTGCTAACATCTCACTCGTAGATTTTGCAATCCTTATCTTAGTGTGAACTTTTCCCCTTCTCATCTGCCTTGACAATTTATTATTATCTTAGGTGAAAATTGTGCTATTTATTTTGAATTTTATTTTGAATTTCTAAACCATGGTATTCAACATTTGCATAAGAAAGATTCTCTATTATGTCTTCCTCTTTGTTTTTCTTTGTAATGTTTCACTCGTTTCTACCCGAGAAGAGATATTATGAAGAGAAAGAAGAATATGGAATAGTAATAGGAATTAAGATTTAAATGAGTTTGATTGTGTGATTGTGGCATAGTGAGTTCTCCCATGTTTGTAACACTAACAAAGACTTTCGTTATTCTCTGTCTCGGCACACATCCTCCGCATCTCTAACCTATGCGTGCTAATGTCACATGTGACCAGGCTTATTCAGTTTGTAAAAATGTTATTTATTGTCCCTTTAACAGCTTATTTTTTGTTTACCTATATTTGTTGCCTTTATTTTGGGTTGTTGGTTTATAAAAAAAGTGGTTTTATTCGTAAAATAAAAGTTTGTTTTAATGAGTTTGAAGGCGAGATCATCCCATGTAACGACTTTCGTCTCGGCACATCCTAACCTTGCGGCTAAGTGACCAGGCTTATTCAGTGTAAAAAGCTTATTATGTCCCTTTAACAGCTTATTTTTGTGCTTATTTTTGGTTTATAAAAAAAGTGGTTTTGTAAAATTTGCTTATTTTTAAGTCCTCTAAAAAGTTATAAAAAAATGGCATTTGAAAAACATTTGGGAGGCGGGGGAAGTCTCAGGTGAGCAAGACTCGAACCCGGGGACCTCAACCCCTACTCACCAAACGTTTTTACTCACACACACATCTACTACACAAGCGCCCTTGGGTCTTTTACGTTTGGTTTTGCATAATCTATATATTTATACACGTTTTCATCTCTTTTTCTTATAAGCTCTTCGCAGCTTATTTGGGCTTTTTCTTAGCTTATTTGATAAGCTGGCTTAACCAGCTTATTTTAACTAGGATCTTTACAACTTCTAGGACTTTCCTGCAATTTTATAGATTTTTCCTCTTTTATTAGTTATTTTTATTTATTGTTCGAAGTTTAAAAATTTAGAAAATCATTTAAAAATAGTTTAATTAATCAGAAAAATACAAAAAATAGTTTTTAGATTTAGAATAAATAGTTTTAGGTTTACAAAGTTTAAAATCTTTTTCATCATTTTTAGATTTTAAATTTCATTTTTAGCTTTTTAAATTAATTTTAGGAAATAGTTTTTAAATATAAAAAGTAGTGAAAAATATTTTTCTGAGTTTTTATCACATTTTAGACTTTTCTAAAGTAGAAATTCATTTTTTGGAATTTTTAGGAATTAATTTGTCATTTTCTAGAATTTTAATTGATTAAATAGGTTTTTAATTCATAAAAAATTATAAAAAAGCCAAAAAAATATAAATCTTTTTTAGAAAATTTTCTTTTGTCATTTTAGAGGTTTAGAAACCAAATTTGCATTTTTAGGGTTAATATTTGCTTTAGTTGATAATCAGTCGCGTTTTTAGGATTCTTGCTTTTTGTTTTTAGTTTAAATTTGTGTTGCTTTAATTGTTTTTAGTTTAAACTGCCTTAATTTTCCCGTAGACTTAGATAACCAATCAAAATATTTGTTCCATTCATGCACCAAATATCAAACCGACAACCGACTTTCTATTGCATTCCTCGTTAGGGATAACGACCCAGGAATCATACTTCCGGATTTTCTACATTGAGATTTTTTATTCTTATTATATATTTATATATTTATTATATTTAATATATATAAAGGGTTAAGTTTTCTCATTGTCAGGTAGCAAACCAAAACCTAGGATCAATAACTAAAAGTTTAGGAATTGGCCTGCATCTAAGAGTAGTTGCATAACAACAAATCATGTGCTCAAAGTAGAACACTATATGAATTCTAGAAATTTTTCTGACTCCAAACAATTTGTATGTTCGACATGTTAAAAAATGTGCCTTTAATGTAAATCATGATGTCTGTGTAACAAAATTCCTGAATGAGGTCAACTCACGTGCTAAGGTTCCATCCCATAAGACAACGGACAGAAACAGACCCGTAGATCAGATAAGTATTGTAAAGAAACAAGAAAGACAGATCACTATAGGACATATGATTTCTATCAAAAAGACTTCCACAGTGCATGAGAAAACAACGATTCCTAAATCTTGTCTTAGGTGGAAACCGACGGGTAGAACTTTCAAGACTGCTGGTCTTAGGTGGGTTCCTACTAGAGAGATATTCACATCTAGCACAAGCAAGGTTGACATTGAACCCCTAAATGGTTCAAATGAAGATATCATTAACCTATATGAATGCGAACAAATTCTTGATGTCAGTGCAGGTACTCTTAACTTAAGTCCATGCACATTTTTCAATCCTAAAAAGGAAAGACTCAGAGTTTGGCTGCTGAAAAGATTGATATCTCAGAAACCAGGGGTTAAAGGAATTCAAATCTAATAAACAAGAAAAATGGCATCGGATTATGACAACTCCAGCCCTACGCCCCAACTAAAAAAGACTTCCGATCATAATAGTTCAGAACTTGGAATTCAAGACCACAACAATGAACCTTCAAGTTCAAAGCTGGTTCCAAATGTTGTTCCTTCAGTAGACTGATCAAATACATCACAACAAGAGTTGGATTTACTTTTCAGTCCTATGTACGAAGAATACTTGACTACATGAAATCAAGGTGTGTCAAAGTCTTTCGCTCTCTGATAATTTTCAACCACAAAACATACAACCTACATTGAATGTTCAACCTACATTAGAACTGACCACTCCACCAACAAATGTGATGTAGGTTTTGCAAACTCACAAAAGTTTTACAATCCCCTAGGCAGAGTACCTAATCATTATAGTGTAGTATAGGTAAGACTCAGGGGTTGTTATCGTTCTCTAGGGGAATAGTTTGGGTAGGCTCGAATCGAATGTAACTAAGGACTAAGGGTTAAGAGAAGATTATTTTTGTATTTTTATATTTTTAGAAAGCAAGTAAAATCTTGGGTTTGAAGGGGGTTTGTTTTAAATTAATTAACTACTAATTCTAATTTAAACTAATCTAACTATTTGGAAACTCGTATAGGTAAACAAATGTGCTCACTTAATCTTTCACTACTCCTTAGTTTGCTCTTCCTAATCCTGTTGCCCGTCACCCTTGCGGTGTAATGTGTAAGTATTTCCTAATTCATGAACGAATTACCCAAACCCGCCGTCTATGCAATACTCTGTTAAGACAATGCACAAGTAAGGTAGTATTAAGACTATTACAAGGCTCCTAAGAGTGTATTACATGCATTTAAACACTTAAAAGGTGATCAAACACATTAGGGCAAGGTAGAATAAAGACTATTACGATGGTATCCTTTCTAGACAATCAAGATTCCCTAGACGTCTTTGCAAGAAATTAAGAAGCTAGTTTTCTGGAGCCTAACGTGCACACCACCAACAAGAAGCTATAGTAAAAGGAATTACAAACCAAGTTTCATGCAATCATAAGCAAACACTAATAAATTTATCCTAACATGTTAATTAAAAGAGAAGAATGGATAATCAAAGAATACATAGACATATTGAAAGATTAATGGGATAAAAGAACTTCACTCTAATTAAGCATAGAGTAATGGTGGATACAATAGGGTTTGAGAACCCTAAAAGTTCCTAAAGACTGATAAAATTCGTTCCTCTAATATTCCTCATGAATTCCATAAAAAAACAAAAAAACTAGGGTTTGTATATATAGGAAATCAATCGCGACGGTGTCGCTTGTTAATTGTGACGCCGTCGCCCCGCCAAATCTTCTAGGGCTTCTTTTAAGTCGGCTACTTCTCATGCCGTCACCAAAATGTTTAACGTCGTTGCTTGGGCCTTCTGATGCCGTCGCAAGGAATTGTGACACCGTCTCCACGCACTATATGCAATTTTTGAGCCTCTTTGTGTAAAGTTGCAATATTGTATTGTTTCTTCCCAAATTGAGTCCAAGTCACGTGTATTTCCTCCAAAAACCATCCAAGTGCTAAAAACATAAAAAGAAATGATTTAGCACCTATTTTGGGCATATTTGCATGATTTAGGGGGTTAAATGACCCTAAAAAAGTGCTTATTCTCAAGAAAATGAGCTTTTCTACTTAGTCAATAGCAATATCAGGAGCATTGAACCTACTCAATAAAGATAATTTATGACATAACCAACTAGACCGCGTATTTAAAAGCACATAAATTATATACTAGCACCTCACATAAGTGTTTGGATTCTCTCTTTCTCTCAGGTTTATAATGAATTATAAGAATATGGGAAACAGAAAATTAACACTCATTATTTGGCACAGTGATGAGGTGTCATTTTATACACTTTTTCGGGGTCATTTAACCCCCTAAATCATGCAAATATGCCCAAATTATGTGCTTAATCGTTTGTTTTTGTGTTTTTAGCATTTGGAGGAAATACACACGACTTGGGCTTAATTAGAGAAGAAAGGGACAAGACTTCGACTCAACACTGAAGTCTCTTGAAGAATTCTGTATAGTTCCTGGAGACGGCGTCGCAATTCCTAGCGGCGCCATCATATCTTACAAGCGACGGCATCAGGATCCTCACAACAGAATCAGAACGCTGCCTCAAAAGAAACCCTAGAAGATTCGTCGAAGCGATAGTGTCATGAATCTTGCGTCGTGACTTCTTTTTCTAAATATACCCACAGTTTTTAAGGTTTTCAAGTGTGTAACTTTTAGGATCCGAACCCTAGTTTTAGAAGACGAATTTGGTTGCTACTTAGGCCATTTTTAGGGAGTCAAAACCCTCTTGTATCTGCCATTAACTCAAGTTCTAATCAATTAAGTTCCTTTATCTTTTATCATTCAATATGTCTATGTATTGTTTGATTGATTTATGTTCTTCACTTCCTTATGATATGTCCGGCTAGATCCATTAGTATTGACTTATGATTTCATGAAACTTATTATGTAGATCTTTATTATGTTGCTTCTTGTGATGGATGTGCGCATTAGGCTTTAGAAAACTAGCCATAATATTAAATTATCATAGACGTCTAGGGAAACGCGAGTGGGTAGAAAGGATACCATCAGTAACAGTCTTCATACTACCTTACCCTTAATATGGTTGATCCCTCTTAAGTGTTTTAATTGCATGCAATGTACTCTTAGGGGCCTTGTAATAGTTTTCATACTACCTTACTTGTGCGTTGCCTTAACGGAATATTACATAGACGGCGAGTTCGTGTAATTCGTTCATGACTTAGAAAGTACTTACACAGATCATTACAAGGGTGACAAAGCAACATAATTTGGAGAAACATAATAAGGAGTAATGCATGATTAAGTTAATACGTTCATTTACCATATAGTTATCACCAAAGTAGTTTAGAATTATGTAGGAACCAAGATAATCATTTCACTTCCATGGATTAATCACAAGAAAATAAGATAAGAGAAAAAGAAGAAAAGTAGAGAGAAGTTAGAGAGAGAAACAAGAGAGAGAAAGTGAATGGTTGAATTATAATTAGTGTGTGAAATACAATTGAGAACCAACCATTCACTTTCTCTCTCTTGAGCTTGTGGAAGTCTGATATTAAAGACATTAGAGTCTGCGGAAGTCTTTGTCTTTAATTCTTGAGCTTTCTTGATTCTTTGATCTTGATGCTTATAGTATGTCTTTGTAGTTTAGCATGAGCATGTGGTAATGAATCAGACTCTGCTGGAATGAGACTGCAACACCGTCGTTTGTACCTACAATTGAATGTTAGTGATAAACAACAAATATGGACGAATATGGCTTTTTCATTCGTTAAGATTCGGCTGCATTAACCTCCAGTTCTATAGGACCATTTTACAATGTAAATACTATACCTATGATTAGGTAGATTCAAAGAATATCCTTGACAGGGTTTCTAGCTCAAAGCATAAGATACTCTAACACAAATGTATTAGATTCACCGTGCTTGCTTGTTCTCAATACCAGAACGTCTCAAAGCAGACAACATGATATGAGTGAGTCAGATAGTTACTATCTTTCTGATTGATTCATTAATTCATTTACTAGACCGAATTGATATCCAATTGACACAAGCTTGATTCATATATAATCTCGTAAGTCACCTATCGCAGAGCTGTTTGATATTAAATCTGGAAGGATTTCCATTCGTTACTATGAATACTAAAGAGCATCACTCTGAATGTTCTGGAAAAATCACAAGGATACTACGTAGGACTCTTGTTAATAGCTTGTGAACTTAATGGTGTTCAACAAGTGTTTGTTATGGAATGTGTCATAATGAGATTTATTTTTTGCTCTCTTGGCTCTAGACTCGATTAGTGCGTTTTGGTTTTAGTACTCGGAGGCTGGAGCAAACTGCCACCTTTTCAATATCAACAAACTCGGAGTGAGAAAGTCAATAGAAGTCGTGTGTATCTCCGTGAAAAATGAGACAAGTATATGTTAAGAGAAACTTGAATGGCTGGGAAGGGTTGTGCAGTGCATCACTGGGTCTATGATGTCTTGTCTTCAATTCCAGAATTCATCTTTGTGAATCTGATAGATTATGTATTGACCCAGTTTCTGCCTAAAATGTGTGGAGGGCTGCTTTCTTTTGACCCTTTATCCATACATTTCTTTTTCATTATTCAACCCCTTTAATGCTTAACAAGACGTCATTACTAACACCTTGTTATGATTGTTCTAGTGTTAGCTCAATCTTAGTCGGCATTATTCCCGTTCTAATTTATCTCCAATCATAGCTAAGGACTGCTATTTCTAACTATGGAGTATCCTTGGGTAGATCCCTCTAGTTCTGGTTGGATCATAGGACTAGTACCTAACCTAACCACCTTATGACTTCAGAATCGTCATGAATTAAGATGTTGTTGGGTATAAGATCGTAACCATAAAATCTTTTTCGAAGAGTATAAATCATTATGACTTTAAAGTGCTTTGAGTCGATTAGATCACTTATTATTTTCAAGATTACATTTTAATTACATTTCTCCCCTTATTTTAAATACTAATTCACTTAGTCTTTGAAATACCATGTGATTTAAAATTTGTCATGAAAAAAGCTGTGGGTAGAAAATGTTTCAGCATGAATTATGTGGAACATTAACTTGCTCCCCATCAATTTTACATATGTTTGACACCAAAAAAATAATATCAAGTTGTAAAATGAATATAAAATTGAGGGTGAGACAGTCTTGAGCATACAATTTTGAAAGACTATGAATTGTCATTGAAGATTTCTTGAAAAATTATGCTTAGACACTAGATCATCTTATAACAAATATTCTATTGTTACTTGTCATCATTATTACTAATTTGTTATTAAGATCAGTTCAAATGTTTTAAATACCCAAAGCATTTAAGAAGAGTATCCAAAAGCATTAAAACATTGTATTTCAAAAAACTCCCCCTTAAACATTGACTCATTTTGAATATGACACCAAATGTAGAAGAACTGTTTTGTAAAACTTTATAAGGGATGGAGTGTTGAACATACAATTTTGAAAGATTTTGAATTGTTATTGAGAAATTCTTGAAAAATTGTGTTCAACATTTTGAAAAACATCATGTTAGAAGATTTCTCTTCTAACGCTAAGGATAAGCGCATTAAAATGTACACTCTCCTTTTTCGTTCGGGTCTGAGTTGCAATCTGCGAGCGATTACAAGTCATAAAGAAAAATAGAAATGACATGTTTTGAAAGCATTTGTAACTCTTGCTCGAACTTCATTTATACACCCGTGTCAATATTAATCGACATTTCTAGGTACGTAAATGTTATCGATTCTAAGAGACATGTCGAGAATATTCTTTTTGGATTTTTTGGATTTTTTGATTTTGTATTTTCTTTTTGAAATTTTATATTTTTGTATTTTGTTTTATAGGTTTTATATTTTTATATAAAAAAATTAAAATAAAATTAAAGTAAAATAAAAAATCAAGAAGTAAGTAAACTTCGAATCCCCTGTGACGATGGTCTAGCAGATTTCTCTTGTAGCGAAGCTATCCCATGTAACCTTGGTCTCCCAGATATCACATTGTCTTTTGTCCATGTCTTGATTCTTTCTTTCTTTAGATTGAAAGGAGTACCTGCACTCAAATCAAGATTTTTTTCCTCCTGAATATTTATGGATGTACCTGCACTTGAATCAAGAGTTTGTATGCATTCTTGAAGATTAATGATATTTGTATTGGAACCATGTGGGGGTTTACTGTCAACCTTGGTTGTGCTAGATTCGAATATCTTTCCTGTAGGAATCCACCTAAGAACAATAGTTTTGAAAATTTTACCCGTCGGTTTCCACCTAAGACAAGATCTAGGAGTCATTGTTTTCACATGCACAATGGAAGTCTTTTTGATTGAAAACCTATGTCCATTTGAGATCTGTCTTTCTGGTTTCTTTGCAACAATTATTTGCTCTAAGGGTTTGTTTCTGTTCGTTGTTTTATTGGATGGAACCTTAGCACGCGAGTTGACCTCATTCAGAAATTTTGTTACACAATGATTATGATTTGCGTTAAAGACACATTTCTGACATGTCGAGCAAACAAAGTGTTTGGAGTCAGAAGAATTTCTAGAATTCCTAGAGTGTTCTACTATAGGCATAGTCTTTGTTGTTACGCAACTACTCTTAGATGCAGGCTAATTCCTAGATGTTTGAGTATTGCTCCTAGGTTTTGGTTTGCTACCATTAGTTGTGCTTTGTGATCTAGCAGAAGGCATCACACTAGGTTCTGAATTCCTATCTTTTCTTTGTGTATTTTTCCTAGCTTCATCTAGATAGTAATTATGAACCATGTCTTTTGAAATAAATCTTGGCATGTTCTTTGAACTATTCCTAGATTCGCTAGATGCAATCACATGATGAGGTTTTACAACAACAGAGTCTCTTTCCTTAGGCAAATAATGTGTAATGATTGGTTTTGACAAATCGTTATTCACATCACCTTGGGAGGCAAACCGTTGTTTTGAAATTCTAGGTCGCTCAGACTTAAACGCAGTCGGTTCTCTAACAACTGATTGGTTTCTATGTGGTTGTAAAACCGGTTTCCTCAAGATTAATGGTTTTGCAAACTTAGTATTCATACTATTTCCTTTTAATTTTCTTAACTCATTTTTTATTGCTGCAATTGCAAATCCTTTTTCCTAAAGTTGAGCTTTGAACTCATCATTTTTTGGTAATCAAAGAAGTTTTTTGTTCTATAGTCTTAGCACTCGCTGTCTTGATAGAATCATACAGTTCTTTGTAATGCTTTTTCAAGGTCTCATTTTCCTTAAGTAATTTAGCCAATTTATGTTCCAATTCGATGTTTATTGTTTCCATTACATCTATGTCATATTTAACCTTGGCTTCATTACTTTTTACTTTCGAAAATTGACCATGTTGCCCTGATTTTAACACATTGTTTTGCAATTGTAGTTCAAGATTAATACAATGTGCTTCTAGTTTTGAAATATCTTTTTGAAACTAGGCTACGGTTTTTTTGAGACAAGTATTTTTAGATTCGAGAGATTGATTTGAGAGTTTAGTTGTCTGGTTATCAGTTAATTTAGCAGACAAAGGATGTATGTCATGAAATTGTTCAGCATTTTGGTCAACCTCTCCTTCATTATTGAATTCAGGTTGCTCAATATGTTGTTGTTCTGTAGCAAATACATTATGATCAACAATCAATTGTACCTCAGCCATTGGCTCTTCATCATATATGGGTCTGATATCTGCATCATCAGCATGTGCATCATTCCCTGATCTGCTGTTTGTATCTTGCTTTTCTGATTCTGTCCCACTACTTTTTGTGTCAACCAAACTAGCATCCAATACTTTACTTGTATCAACCTTTTCCGCTGTTGTGTGCATCTGTCTTTCATTCACCTTGCTGTCATACTCTCTTTTATGCAGTGCTCTTTTATCAATCGACTTCTTAACAGATTTCATATGTTGGATCAATGTATCACGGAATTCTCAAATCTCGAGTTCAGTGTATTCTAGAAAGTACTTGCGTGTCATTATAACATATTCATCATCCAAATAAGTTCGTAACTTGATGAACCTCTAAAACTGTGTCTCGAGTACTTTAAAAGTAGCCATGGATCCAATCTCTTGAAATTCTTCTTTGTCAAGTTGCTTTTCTAGTTGATCCATGTTTAAGAACATTGTGACTGTAAAAGTATCAACATCTTGACCAAAGAATGTCACAAATGCGCGTTTGAATCCACACTCGGTTCGAGTTCCTTTTAAGTCGTTGTTTAAAAGAAGCTTGAGGTGTAAATGAAGTTGTCGAAAAGAGACCATGCAAATCTTTTTCGCTTTGTCTCGAATTTGTTGCATTTGTTGTTCTTCCAAATTCAAACACAAAGATAAAGTGTCTTTTGTTTCCATTGTACCGTGATGTGAAGTGAAAATGAATTGTAGGATCTTAAGTAGGTAAAGTGATTGTTGTTGTGGATTGAATTTAATTAACATTCACGGGATTTTACAAATCTATGATTTAAACCGAGAAAAGAAGCGACTTTTGCAGGATTTTACTAAATCAAGAAGAAACCGTGAATGAATAATTGTTTGTGATTAAGGTTTGTTGTTGAAATCGTTGTTGTAATTAAAGTACTTGAACTTTGTTAATGATTGATGAGTTAAAACGACTAATGGTGATCAAACGTTGAACTTAAAGTAGCTAACAGTTTATTAAATCACAAATAAGGACTAGCGGTGTAATACTTTGTTGACACAGGACTAATGGTAAAAGAAAGTCTGCCAACAAAGGACGAAAGGTGAAACACTATTAAAATTAAAGGTTAACTAAATAGAATTTGAAAAATAAAACTAAAAGTGAAAAGTTTTGAAAAAGGAATGGTATTATTGAATATATTTTAAAATAAAATTGAAATTATTTTTAAAACTAGGATAAAAAGTGTAAACTATTAGAAAGCTAAAGAAGAAAAGTGTAAATTTCAAAATTTAAACTATAATAAAGAATTTCATATACGTAAACTTCATCTTCTTTGTTGAAATGGTTTTATATTTGTCGCTTTCAACGAAAACTCAAAACTAAAAAGTCGTAAAAACTCAAAACGTTGTCGTTTTCGAACCTGTAGAGTTAGCAAACAGTGGCTCAATATATAACCATAACCGCTGTTTAAGATTATTGATCCAAACCGATGGAGTACCAAACCGATGTTGGACTTTTCAATTTGGCTGAGGTTTCGTTTAGATTGACCTTGATAGTGGGGTAAAACCGATGCGAAATGTATCAAAACGCTAGCGGTTTGTTTCGGTAAACCATGAAAGTTTATAAACCGCTGACACCTGTTATCAAACCGCTGTTAGGAGGTTTAAGCAAACCGCCATAGCCAAATTTAAGCAAACCGCTATCGTAATATCGTTTTTTGTCTTTTTGGCAAAACACAAAACTATTTCAAATAACAAACCACTGTTGTCCTTCCTTTCTTGTCTTGTTTCAAATCGTAGACCACAAAGAGATAAGCTAACTAAAACTTGAATAATCTTAATAATAAGCTTGCGAGTCACGAAATAAGCTATGAAAGATAAGCTATATTAAGCTATAAGGATTACTTGAGCATTAAACCGAATAGTAACACACAAATAAGCCGAATGAGAAGCTTTGTAAATGAAGGTTTGAAGCTTCTAATGCTTTGTGAATGAAGTTTACAAAGAAACAAAAATAAGTCACATACCCATTTGTGATGACATTTAAAAAAACCAAAAGAAATAGAAAAAGTGTAGGAATAAGCTACTATTATATAAGAACAAGAAAGATTAAAGCTAGAAAATGTTGGCCATGTTTTTGGAAAAAAGTGCTAGAAAATGTTATGTTTATTAACTATTTACACACAATACGTGAAAGAGTTTTTATATAAAAAGAGAACTTGTTAGTCTAATAAGCAAAATAGAAAGAAAAGAAAAAAAATTAGATAAGCCGAATGTAAAATTCTTCAAATAAGCCGTATGCAATAAGTTCGAAATCAACACAACGAAACCACTAAACCCACCCGTGGCGAGTGATACCAATTGTACGACCAATTATATCATTTCACTTCACCATGTTAACACAAGATAAGAAAAAGAGAAGAACTCTAGAGAGAAGATATAGAGAGAAACAAAAGAGAGAAAGTGAATGGTTGATTACTTGCATAAGTGTGTTAAACAAATGAGAACCAACACCTCTCCACACTTAGAGAGGGGTATTTATACCTAGACTCCTTAAGTTGGACGCCTAGCTTTTCTAACACGATCTGGGCTCGGGTTTTGGTTGGGCTTAAGCCTGATGCACGTGACCAATTAGATTACATAAACAAGCCCGATTACTCTTTATAGCCTATTACAACATATAATTAAGTAAAGACCGAGCTTCTATGTTTTGTAGCTGAGCTTCCTTGTTTGACTCAATATTTTGAGGCTAACAAATTATAATTAGTATAATTAGCTAAAACCAACCAGCCTCTCAAACTATGATTTTTTACATGCTTTTATAAAAACATAAAAATACAAAAAGAATCTTCTCTCAACCCCTTAGACCTCTATTAGATTATGTTCGAGCCTTCCTAACCTGTTCCCTAAAGAACGATAATAACCCTCGAGTCTTACCTTACTACACTACAACGGTTAGGTGCTCTGCCTAGGGAGTTATAAAACTTATTGTTGAAGTCTAACGACAACCGCATCAAGTTTTTGGTGCTGCTGCGTGGGGAATAGTTAGGTTTTGAATTTTGTTTAACTTAGGTCTACTCGCTTGAATCCTTTCAAGTGAGATTTTATTTTTCTTTTAATTAGCTTTCTTGTAGTCTATCTCTTCTTTGTGTGCTTGTTTGTAGTTTTCATTTACTATTCCATTCTTCATTATGGAGAACGCAAATCCACTATCGACCCTAGATCCCTATTCTCATCACTCAATTGACATCACTCGTACCAAATTAACACTTAGGGTGAATTATCTGTTAAAATGGGTCAAACAATCGATTCTCTTCTCTTCAAAACAATTAAAGACTTACCTGGTAAGTTTCCAAATAAAGAGACTTTTTGTTCCATGGATAAAATTAAGGAACTTGTATTAAGAAAGCTATGAAAAAACAATTTTGAAGAAGAATTGTTTAAAGATATGTTCCCTACTGAGGAAGAATTAACATACCATAAGGAATTACTTGATGAAGCACCTCTTCCCTTTTTGACCCTAGGGCCAAAAATTAGGAGAGGCGGCCATTGGAGTTTGAAGATCCCCTGTGTGATTGGTACCATTTACATGGGCCACACATACATTGATCTACAATCTCCCGTCAACATCATGTCCCGTGCCTATTACAACAAAGTTAAGACTAAACCTTTTTAAGCTAGGAGAAACTCGTGCTAGCCTTATAAGATGTGTAACTTCGTAGGAAGGGCCAAGAATGTACATGTGTTTGTTGGGTGCTTTGTTTATGTCGTGAACTTTATGACTTTTGAAGACTTGGGCAACATTATCGATGGTAGGCTAGGTGAAGTAGTTATAGGGAAACCTTTTGTGAATACATTCAAGCTTACTTATGATGAGTCTTTAGGATTAATTAGGTTTGCCCATAGGGATGATGAAGTTGTGTTTGGGATGCCTCAAAGGACTAAAGAATTGGATTTAGTATCACCCCTTAAAAAAGCTAAGTTTGAAGCATTCTTCGTGGAAAGTTTAAAATTAGAAAAAAAGCGTTTAAGCACGTCCTCAAGAAAAGAAAGGGTTACTTCAAAGCTTGTATGAACCTAGGGCGTACTTATAAAGAAGACAGAGAAACAATTGAAAAACTCACAAACAATCATGTGAGCATCATCAAACTTAAGGAGTAGTGTGACTTCGAGTCTAGCTAAAAGACTCTCGAATAAACAAAAGCGCTTTTTGAGAGACAACCCAATATTTAATTTCTGGCATTTAGGAGTGTCTTGTGTTTTAACTCTTTACTGTTTATTCTTGTATGTTTGAATCATTTGTGATCATGCTTTTTTTTTAACTTTTTCTTAATTACAATCAAATGTATTTTGCATCAAATAAGTGTAGGGGAAAGTATCCGATTTTTAAGAACCAAATTCAAACATTTGAAATATATTGTTTAGATTAATTTGCGTCAGTTTCGAGTCATATGAATGAATTATTAATTCTTAGCTTGTTATGCAACATTTTGTACAGGAAAATAACTTATAAGAAAGAGTGCAGGAAATTTTTCATCAAAAACGAAAAAAATAAGTATTCACAGAATGTGGAGACGGCGTCACGATTTACAGGGTCACGATTTACAGGGTCACCACGACGCTTATGACAGGGTCAGGATATTCCTGATGGCGTCAAACGCCCAGTTACAGGAAAACTCGAAAATTTTAAGTATTTTTGAA
>BQNB010038369.1:37541-48800 GCA_026074375.1 Tanacetum coccineum | reverse complement strand
CATATCACTTAAGCAGTACTATCTATATATGCTAGCAGTACTAACTTACTACTAACAGTACTAACTCTACTACCAGTACAAACAGATGTACTAGCATTACTAACTAACTAACACTAACAGTACTAAGTCAGGAAAACATAATTCCTAACAAAACTTCACAATAGTGCCTAATCTAGCCTAATCTCTATTCACAACTAATCTACAACAAAACCACACCTAAATCTAACCTAATCCCTTCATTTCTATTGTTGCAACTCTCATCTCACCAAGAACATAATATTGAACTAGTGAAATAAAGTAATATCATTATTTATAAAATCTTGTTTTATAATCTTTCAAAAATTAAAACACAACATATGGATGTATGGATCTTGAACATATATTAAAGAACATAAGCAAACCACAAGAAAAGATCAAGGCACTTACAAGAATGAAGAACAAGTAGAGAAATCACAAGATCTATATCCCAAAATAATAGATCTATAAATCCTAACAACAAATCTTGAAACCTTAACTTTAGATCTTGAAGAAAAACCTTGAAAAACTATTATCAAACCTTTGGAACACCCTTAGATATGGTTAGAAATAAGATTAAATAGATGGATCTTGAACAAAATCAAAACTATGGAATGTTGTTGGTGTTGTTTTCATGTCGGGACCCAAGAGAAAGAGAGGGAGAGATGTGTGATTTTTGTTAAGGATAGTATTGTGATGAATGACCTAAAATTCTCATAAGTGGTGCTTATATAGGGAAAGGTTATAGGGTTTAAGATATTTTTGGGACTAGGAGTGGGTAACTAGCAAAAAGAGTGTGCCAAAAAGAGTAAACCACGACCTTCAAGTTCCTTGTGTTCGTTCCGACTATATGGCCAAGGAGTGGGAAAAAGGGTTTATTGTTTTGCAAGGTGACAAATTGTGTAAGAGAGGTGTTGGTGCATGGGAAGGTTAAGATAAAGAGGTCACTATCCCACTTATGCATGCATAAGTTTTAAATTAAAGTGAAAAGATTCCATGGGAATTAATTTAGAGTGTGTATGCGTGTGAATTAGAGTAAGGGGGATATAACTAGAGTTTACACGAAAAGGTTTCAGGTTTCCGGGGTTTCGTTTGATCGAAAACGCGAAAAACGCAATTTAAATGTTAAAGCGTAAAAATAATTACTGGGAGTGATCGTAAACTACAAAACACTTAGAAAAAATAAAATAACTTATATAATATCTAAATTAATCAAAATCCTAAGTCGGAATGCGTCCGATGACGTTTTTCAGATTTACGCGGGTTAACTTCCCGATAAACTACCAGATTCAAAAGTAACATATAAAAGTCAAAAATAATAATCGGAAAAGTTTAAAATATTGACCTGAAATTTTCGGGGTGTGACACCAACCAAGTGAACGGAACATACATCACAAAAGTGGCTGACATGATTCGATACCTAGAAAAGGTAAGAACACTTACTAATAGCTTGAAAGCGTTCTTAATCAGACAAATCCCTAGAAGTGAAAACAAAAATGCTGACGCACTAAGCAAAATAGTGTCCACGAGCTTTGCGCACTTGAGTAAGCAAGTGTTGGTTGAAGAACTGAAGGAAAAAATCAATAAGTGAAGTGGAAATAATCGCAGTAATAGAAGAAAAAGGAGATACCTGGATGACTCCTATTTTCGAATACCTCACGGAGGAAACCCTGCCAGCGGATGTAAAAAAAGCAAGAGCAGTAAGATGCAAGTCGTAGCGATTTGCCATAATTAATGGGACTCTCTACAAAAAGTCTTTCCTTGGACCATGGCTACGGTGCGTAGGGCCACTTCAAGCAAACTATGTTATGAGAGAGATACATGAAGGGTCTTGTAGCATGTACGCAGGCACACGATCTGTCGTGGCCAAAGCCTTAAAGATCATATATTATTGGCCTACCATGCATAAGGACACAAGGACACTAATAAGAGCATGCCAAGACTGTCAAATCCATAAACCTATTCCAAGGAATTCATAGCACAAGCTAACCCCAATTACGGCTCCATGGCCGTTCTACAAATGGGGAATTGACATAGCCGGACCTTTTCCGGAAGGACTGGGGAAAGTCAAATTCTTGATAGTAGCTATTGACTACTTCACAAAGTGGATTGAAGCAAAACTGGTTACAACCATCACTGGCAATCAGATCAAAAAATTCGTGTGGGACAACATTGTCTGCAGATTTGGACTCCCATGAGAGATTGTCTCGGATAATGGAAAACAGTTGGGGACAATCATTCAAAGAAGTGCGAGGAACTACTATGTACGCCCTAACCCAAACCCTTTGTTTGTTTTATCACATCGCAAACCAATGGCCTGGTAGAAAGAACAAATCGCAGTCTAGGAGAAGGAATAAAAGCAAGGCTGGATGCAAGGAGCAAGAATTGGATGGAAGAGCTCTCTCATGTTCTACGGGCACACCCGATGTTGCAAAAATCGGCCTAGGCGGCCTTGTAATCGCCGATTCCAAGCTACTCGGGCATAATCCTGAAGAATAACAAGGCAAATTGGTGTGAAAACATCGGTTGTGTCAAAAAAATCGGTCAAAGCGGTCAAAAACTTGGTCAAATTGCCTAATCAGTCAACGATAGATCATTTTTTTTTTTACAATGTGCTTTGAATTGTTAACTGTTAAATTTTTATTTCTAAGTCTATGTTTTGAACAATGTAACTTGAATCATTTAAATTAGTGTATTTAAAGTGTTTTGTTTTTCAGATTTTGCTCATACAAGTAACTTTGAATTTATATACAAATTGGCAAAAAACGATACATCACCGTTAATCGCGCTAGACCGATTACAGGCTACAAGGTGGCTCGACCGCACCGGCTAGCAGAACTCGCGATTCTTTGCAACATTGGCACACCGCTCCATGATAAAATTAGGCACCGAGCACACTCGTTTCTTATTAAACATACGGAAACAGAATTGCGGCGGTATCAGCAGAAATTGGATGCCCTACCTTTGAACAGCGAAAGTGGACCTAGTATAAAAAATGAAGCTTTGGAAATCAACCTCGACCTCTTGGAAGAAAGAAGAGAGCAAGCAGCAATACGTGAGGCAAGGAGCAAATCAACAATGGAAAAGTACTATAACTCCAAAGTTCGAAGTACAAGTTTCAAACCGGGAGACCTTGTGTACCGTAACAATGATGCAAGCCGTGCAGAAGACACATGGAAGCTCTGCCCCAAATGGGAAGGACCGTACGAAGTTACGAAAGCACTTGGAAAGGGCGCTTACAAGTTAAGAGATCGTGACGGAAAGCAGCTCCCGCGGACTTGGAATGTCAGCAACCTCAAGAAGTGTTACATTCACAAAATGTAAGCAACTCGCCCATGCGGACTCCGCAGTGGGGTAATGCATTTCAATCTATTTTATTTATCCATTATAATGTCTTTTAAAATTTTAATGAAAGTGGAGACTAGCTACCTTCACAAGCTTATTTTTAAAAGATGTTTGTTTTTCACTTTGCAAAGTTATTTTCTATGTGATTAAGACGCGCACGCAATAGGGCATGACCCAATAAACGTTATTCCGTATAACAAAATGATGAGTACCTATTAATTCACTCAAATATACATAAGAGGTATTGCAAACCCAGTATCAGGAGAATAACCCAAAAATATTATCATGATAAACATATCATCACGGTATTAAAACGATAGCAGCACCATATCAAGCATTAAAACATTAAAAATTGTACAAGTGTATTTTGCCGCATCAAAAAGGTCACAGGCGACCGCGGTATTTAACGGATAGAGAAATTGTCTACACACAAAAGACCGCAACAAATAGGTCACGTACGACCATGGCAAAATATCTTAGAAAGTACTGTAAAAAATCACTGAGGGATATTCAATTCCGCATCATCAACATTGATGAAGGAATCAACATTCCCATCAGCAACCGCTTGGTCATCCGCACCTATAACTTCATAATCATCTACGGAGATAGGAGCAATTAAACTGGTAGAAACAAAGGTTGTGGACATGGCCGTGGTGGGGTTAGCAATAGCAGACACAATATCAGAAGTGCCTTCCGTACCTATCAAAACCGCAGTGGAGAAGGGCTCAGCTAAAGGAACAAAAACATTACGAAGAGCTGATCTTTGATTTGCAAGTGACAGAGTGGTAGCGCCAATAACAACTTTGTCCGGCGAGTGATGAATAGGGACCATCAGTTGGTCAATATTGGGTTGCATCTCATCCAACACTAACTTTTCCGTTAGAGGCCCTTCCAAATGAAGAGTGTCCATTACGATTTCGATACTAGCATCCTTATTGGATTTCAATTCCGCAAGCAAGGAGAAATTCACATTTTAAAGTTGTTGCAAAGCAGAAATGTAATCAACTTCCACAAAAGGATTATGAGCAGCAACATCTGTTAAAACCCTACCTTCCTTGCCATGGGTAATCTTAGCAGATAACCCATCTTGCAAACCTTTCTCAATAGCCTTACCGATAGCTGCTCTGAGAGCAGAAAGGTATTCAGGCGAGTTCAGGCACTTAATGATAGCAAGTTCCATGCCTTGGGTAAGAAGCCATCTGCGGCCGGAGATGGTATTAAGAAAGTGAGGATATAACTTCTCTTCCAAATGAAGGGCCATCTCTACAAAATTAGTATAGAGCTAGTCAAACTTATCATTAACAACTTTCATCTGATCATCTTGAAATTTCTCAAGCTGCTCCATGCAATTCTGATACACTGTGACTTTCTCTTAGAGTCCGAAAGAAGATGTCTCCAGCTCATGTACCTACGATTATGCGGAAACATGCAGATAAGAAGTTAAAACAGAAAAATATTTAAAAAACCCAAGTATAAAGGCACGTACCCGATCCACAAGGTTGTCATTTTAAGACTTGCCAGAAGTAATCAGGGCATTCGAATCAGTAAGTTCACGTTCCTTGCCCGCAGCTGAAGTTTCAAGTTCTATCCCCTTCACATCCAGAGAATTTCGCTCCTTTTCAAGGATGGTGTTACGCTCCTTCAAAGCGTTCGTCTCATCCCAAAGGGACTTTTCCACATCTTCAAAATTAGAAGCTTCGGTACGAAGGAGAATGGCTTCCGCAGCTTCCGCTTCCCTCAACAACAGCTGCGCTTTGAGATTTTTAATCTCTCCTTCCCCGACCTTCAGCAATTAAGCCTACCTCTCAACGACAGACTTCAACCTCCTCTTTTCCTTAACATTGTACTCAGCACGCATTTTTACCTCGACACTCAAACACATTTGGCGAGCAGCTCCAACATTAAACTCAGTAAATAGCTGGTCATGTTCCATTCCGCAAACATATGCAAAAAACTTGGGAGGAGCAAACTCATCAACCATCTCGCGACAGACGCGACCGTCATCAAGACGGGACCCATTAGTCATGCTCCATTGAGGAACATAAAGTTTTTAAAGATCAGTATCAAGGTCAATAACGGTGCGGATAGCACCAACAAGAAAGTCACTGCCAGTAAGATCCGAGAAGACACCCGTGGTGGGATCAGTTCCACCAGCTGAAGAAGAACCAGCAAAAAACGGAGAAGGTTCAACAAGTTTCTCTTTAGCAACAACAGCAGGATCAACCGCTAAAGTAACGGTAGTAATAGTTGTCATTATCGGAACGGAAGACCTGATAAGATAATCAACTTCAGCTTCTGCAACATTAGTACCAGAATGGTGAGAGGAGTCTGAAGAAATGATAAACCTTCGAGGAGCCCCAATAGTACGGAGGTTGAGTCCCGTCACGGAGTCAGTATGATCTCTACCCTCACGCTCCGGCGTGGTAGATACGAAAGCTGTCATAAAAGGCAAAGTAGGTATGGCCGCAACTCCGACTTCAGCGTTCAACACGGCTCCAACAAGCAACCTCTGGAGAGACGACCTGGATTTACCACCTACGGAGGTCCCACTCGGGGTTCCATGATCCTCCCTTAACTTTTTGGGAGGATGTCAAAACTCACCAGCATCCACAACCATAGATTTCTTTTCCCTTGACGTTTCGGCTGCACAGGGGCCACATCTTCAACAATAGTATCCGCCGACTCAACAACTGGCTCGATGTCAGCATCTTTCCCACCGCCTGCAGAATCTCCTTGTTTTGTTTGATTGCCACTACCACCCTTATCAAAAAGTCTTTCAACACTTGCATCCAACTCGCTCTCAGCACGATCAGGCGCAATTGGAAGCAGCATAATAGTGCGACCAATGGTAGTCTCCAACAACATTGGCTCACCCTAATTCTGTTCTCGCTTAACAATTCTTACTTTGGTGGGATCTGGGGTATGGATGAAAGCAAAGATATCTATTTCTGCACAAAACAAACGCACAGTTAGAAAGAAAACAACAAGCCGTAATACACATAACACATATATAACAGAAGGCACCCACCCTCTCCGTTCTTATGCAAAAACCGAGGATAAGTTTCCTCATCCAAAGTGTAATGGCGGCTCAGTCCAACCAAGCACGAGAATGCTTCTGGAAACTTCCAGAACAGAGAGGGATGAGCAACAAGAGTGGCATAATCTTGCTCATTAAAGTCAGCTACCGCTGGAGCAGGATCCATAATCACGTGCTTAGCAGTATGCCACGGAAAAGAAGCAGGGCAAGCAAAGTCATCCACCCAGAAAAAAGGATCGTTCCAATTTTTAAGGGAATCAATGGGTTTCGTATAACATACGGAAGCATTATCGGAACGCTTACTAAACGACATCCATCCACTCTCTTTAGAATTCACATAAAAGCACCAGAATAACCCAACAGTTGGTATGATCCTATAAACACGGCACAAGATTTCGAAGTGGGAAACCTTGGCCGCCCCAATAACAGAGAGTTGGGATATATTGATACGAAAATGCCTAAGTACGTCAACAAGGAAGGTGGACAAGGGCAATCTAAAGTTGGCAAAATCAAAAAACCTAGTGTACAACCTATTTTCCCAGCAGGCCTCTCGTGCATCGTATCATTCCGATTGGGCAAAACGGGGTGCACCTCCTCTGGGATATGAAATTTGTTACAAAAAGCATCAAGTGCTTTCGGGGTAAGAACACACTTAAACATCTGTAGTGGCACTCGTGACAGAAGAAAGAAGTCTCAAAAAACTAACCTGGAAACTTGAAGTTCTTCGAAGAACGGTGAGGTACAGATAAAAAGGTTAAAAGCTCAAAAAACTTTAACAATGGCAAAATAGTGGAAGAAGTGGAAAAGGCACAGTGAAAAACAAATCAAGTATTTATACCCTAGGTATAGTAAATTCAAAGTACTCCAAAATGTTTACACGTGGCCATGACCTCCGAGTCAACGGCTAGGATTAAAAGTAAGGATAGTGATGACAGTTGAGCAAGTGGACCGAACAGTCAAATCGGTCAGAATGTGAAAGGCCATGAAGAGGCCACGTCGCCCATGCCTTACCTAACAAGGGCAAAGAGACGTCGCATAGAAACACGCAATCACGGAGGACGTAAGGAAAAGAAGAATACCGGAACCTGAGTCTAGTAATATCTACCGCACACAACAAAGTCACACGCACTAGACATACTAGACTGGGGGGACTTGATGACGTATAACACGTATAGCAGGCTTTTGGGCCTGGACTACATAAGCCATACATAGGCCCAAGCCCAATAAGACAATCAAAAAGCACAATGGACCAAAACTAAGCCCACGCCAAACTGGCTACGGTCCGAAGACAGCAAGACGGACGAAGGGCTTCTAGAGGACACTTCCGCAAGTCAGCGGAAGTCCGCTAGGCAAACCCATATCCGTAAGTCACGATTACAAGCGAATCCTTGCCTGACAACGGTCTTACTTCGGCTCATTAACAGGTACAGGTGAAATATTAGGAAAACCTAATATTGGACTTACCTATAAAAAGGGGTACTCTGACACCCCACAAGGTACAATTTTCTAATCACATTTACACACACATACTCTGATATTATCTGACAAATATGAATACTTACTCTCACGCTGGAGTCTAATCGTGGGGTCCGTCCCCACAGTAAGACTAAGGGTTTACCTTTGATTGTGCAGGAAATCATCTCATCACTTGGTTTAGTACAAGATCTCATCCATTGGCCCAGTCCAATAACCACCCCAGATCTATCTTTTCGACCCGTAACACTTTTTGTACTAACACAAACAAACTCTATAAAAATTTCATATTCTGAAAGGTATCGGTTCTTTTTGAGAAAGTACCGGAACCATACGGTTCCAATCCAAACCATTCCGAAAACCGAAAATTAAGAATTTTAAAAAACAAGAACCGAACCATGATTGTAATATAGAGTTTGATTCCTAATGAGTACCGGATACGGTTTCTCGGCTCTTTGATTCCTTACTTTTTTAAACACCCCTTCTGCTATTTGCACTTTTTTCTTCGAATAACAAGAAAACGTGTCGGTGCGTATTCACGGCTAAAATGATATCTAGCATTTAATTATATAAACTACCTAGAATTTGTATTTTTTATTGTGCTCCAAAGGTATAATATCGAATAAAAAATAAAACCTAAGATTATTTGATACTAACAAGTAGTAACAACGTAGGACATGGAAGTCTCCAGACTCCAGGGTATCATTATTATAGTACAAAAATACAAGAAAAACATTTGAAAATAACATTTGTATCGTATTTATCAAAGTGAAACTCAAAGACATTGCTTTAATTTTCTTGTTTTTTCCGATTAACTTTTTCTACTTTGGCACGTTTTGTCACGTATCGTGTTTATATCTTTGAACTTTGAATGAATTTAGTATATAGAGGCTCAAGAGATGCGCATATGGCGTAGTTGCATCGAGCTTTTACTTTAAAAAATCACATTTTATTTAGTGTTATATGTTAATACGTTAGATATTAATCATATATGAGGCATATGATATAAGTGTATATGTTTTTTTTTAATTTACAAGTGTAATGAGACTTCTTTTTATTACTTTTTTAATGTTTCTGAAAATCGCAAAACGGCTATGATAATATGGACATATAAAACTGTTTGCAAAACAATAGTTGATTTGATAACCAATGGGCAAAGTTTAGGGTGTATTTAATAAACACAACTTTTTAATTAACAAAAAAAGCATTAAATACACATTAAATGAACTCGTAAATTACTATATTTAAACATGATTTTCAATTGAATTAATTAGAAAATTGATAAACTAATATATTTATTACTCCGTACTAATTTTATTACTTGTGGGGTTTTGATAAACCATATGTTGAATAAAATATTTATGTTGTTAGCGTCATAAGATTTTGTTGCCTGATTTATGCTTGCAAATTATATCAAATCACACAATTCCAGTGCATCATGATTGATACGTTTATTTAAAATATACTTTTGTTTAAAAGAAAATGCTTAATGCTTTATTTATTTATTATTAGTTTATCAAAGTATGAAAACATTTTCTTATTTGTGTGATCACCAAATGAGTTGTGTCAAAAAAAAAAGAATGCTCTTTAACTAAAAAGTTGTGTGCGTAAGTGACTCGTCTAACGCATGTGTGATAGATTGCAGTGCCGTTTTGGCCGTAAGTTGTGTACGATAAGTACGGCACAAAGGTTCAAAAAATTTTGGAGTCATAATTTGTCTCGTTGGCAATTGTATGAAAGATATGGTCCGTTAAATTCACGCAAAAAGCTTTCACACGATATGAAGGGCATTGTCTCGAAATTAACATTTCGGGTTTTTTGTTAGTAGCTCGTTAGAGTCTATGTTTAATTCATTGTTTTTGTTTAGCTATCTTTTCGCATATGAATAAATCAGAGAAAATTCTATAAGTTTTCATCACATGAAAGCCCAAACATACATGGGAAGAACACTCACAAATGTCTCATACACTATTTATGTCCATAAAATAAAGAAATAATTGTACCTGAAAACAACATATCAACTTTTACCTTTATTAATAATCATTAAAAGTTTGAAGCTTTGTGAGTCGTATTGCTTTTAAATCTAGACAACTCACTTATTTTGTTTGTCTTGTCACATAAAAATGTTGTACTAAACTTTTTTTTAGAATGATAAATTTTTACAATCAAGTACCATCTACGTGACAAATTCTATTTCACATGTTTTCAATCAAAATTCCCCAAACTAAACGATTGTGTGTCCTCACGCAATATCACATGCCTTATAACCAAATACCATCAAAATTCCCAAAACTAAACCTTTGGAAAGTAGCAAAGATTTTTGTTTGAGAAAGATAAGAGATCGCAAGTTATAAAACACCCGACTTCCCATTTTCTAAGATTTTTCTCTTTTTATCAATGTTGCAAAAATCGGCCTAGGCGGCCGATTAATCGCCGATTAATCGCTAGGCGGGGTTGGAACTTGTAAAATAAGGCAACTCGCTTGAAAAATCGGCCTGGGCAAAAAATCGGCGATTAATCGGCCAACTCGGCGATTAATCGGCCAACTCGGCGATTAATCGGTCAACTCGGCCTAATCGGTCAACGAAAGTCAAAATTATATATATATATATAATTTTCAAAAATCGGTCAACTCGGCGATTAATCGGTCAACTCGGCCTAATTGGTCAACGAAAGTCAAAATTATATATATATATATAATTTTCAAAAATCGGTCAACTCGGCGATTAATCGGTCAAGTCGGTAAAAAATCGGGAAAATCGGTAAAAAATCGGTAAATTTTTGAAATTTATATACAAACAGTAAAAACGATTAATCACCGATTAATCGCGCCTAGGCCGATTACAGGCTACAGGGTGGTCGACCGCCCGGCTAGCGACTCGCGATTTTTGCAACATTGATATTTATACTACTTTGATAGTTGCGGTGCACACACTATCCGATTGTATCTTACGATGTAATAATCGAACGACATAAATTATAGGTTGCGGTTGAGCTCGTTGTCGAGTAGTTCGTGATTGTTTCGGTTATTTAATCTTCGGCTTCCATCAAGGTGAGTTCATAGCCTCGCTTTTAAGTGTTTTAAATGTTTTTAAACCCGCGAGGGGGATACTTGCTTGTTTTGAAAATGAGAACGCAATATGTTTTGATACTAAATATGATTCCATTCACTATTTGGTATATGCCTTTTATTGTGTGACCGTTATTTGCCTTGTTGATGGTGAACGCTAATGCATTAAATAGATCTATTGGGTTTGACAACCATGTCCTGGGTATGAATCAATTGTGAGCACCTTGTAACGGACATTTTGTAGTTAGTATTAGGAGAAGTGGCATACATCTCGGACATTATTTCGTCATACGGGATGAATGTGTTAAGTTTCGGTACA
>BQNB010038369.1:0-34829 GCA_026074375.1 Tanacetum coccineum | reverse complement strand
GGGTTTTTCTAACATGTGCCCCTAGGGCACATGTTAAGGTGGAGACACATGATGTGTGTCACAGCCTGATTGGCAGCAGTTTTTGTTATTAATCATTATCAGGCCCCACAAATAACTGTTGACCAATCTGGCTGTGACACACAGCCTGATATCCCCACCTTAACATGTGCCCATGAGGCACATGTTAGAAAAACCCAAAATATAATTGCTATCCATTCTTATGTGTTTGCCAAAACCTTAAACTAATATATTGGGTAATAGGTGGTATATTCAAACGATGAAACAACATTTGATATGAGAAAAGAAATGGTGTACCATTTAGAAAGTGACACGTATATATAGTCACTGACCTACCAACAAAGTTGTGGATAATACATTGTCGGTCGTAAAATTGCATATACTATATTTGCAGCCGTGTTAGCTGTCTTATTTTGACATATATGTAAACGTATACGCCTAATTTCTAAACCATCACTTTAACAAAGACATATATTTTATAAGACACCCTAACACATCCAAAACTAACACCCTCAGTCACAACTTTTTGTTACAAGAATTGATTTGCACACATTTGTTTTTTATCGGCACATATCTATTTTAAATAGTTGTATCACACTTGCATATTATTTTGACAACTTATACAATAATATGTGCAAGTGAAAAAACTAAATAAATATGCAAGTCACTTTACTTTTGTTATAGCCAAAATTGTTACATTGCCAAAAAGAAAGCTTATTAAATTTGTGCCAAAATAAGCAGATCAACATTTTGAATGAAGGCAACCAACCCACTGATTTTGTGGGGCCCACGAAACCTTAATCCCTTCCTTTTATGGTATATACCTTCAAAATGCACCCTTTACTCCTTTTTTATCACTATTAATTTTATCTTATTGTATTTACCAGCCGAGCAATTACCAACCGAGCTCTCGTGTGAGGTCTCGCGCCATGTCACTGGCTCGTCGGCCAGCTAAACTCAAAACACAAAAACACCCTATGCTCTAATTGTGATTACTAAGTTTAAAGAAATCATTAACTATTTACTTAAGCATAAGACTAATAATGGTTATGGACTATATTTTTTATCAGAATAATATTTTTTGAGACGCGGGGAGTATGATTTTTTATATGTCCTCAATTTTTAAACGTAAATATAAAAGATAAAAGATAAAGGGGGAATTACATATATACCCATAAAAACTTGAATATTTGCATATATATCCAAAACACAAGTTTTCAATGCATGATGCACAATGCAAGCTAAGCATGTTTTGAGTATATATGCAAATATGCAAATTTTAGTGAGTATATATGCAATTGCCTGAAAATAAAAGATAGGTAAAAGGTTTTGAAAGTGATTCAAACTAACTAACAGGCATTCTAAAGAATGTAAAATCAAGAATGAAACATATTTCGCTTTCCTTTTCATTTTGGAATATTTGTGTGTTCGAGTCTTCTTAGTAAAGTGTCGAATGAAGTTTTTGAGTGTGACAATCATGACTTGAGCAGGTTGGTTAAACCGTAGTGTTGACCTAAATGTATCTGTTGCAATGTATGGTTATGTGTTTATACGTGTTTATATGTGTTTGTGTGGGATATGTGAGAATGGATAATCAATCCATTGAGCGTGATCGTCTCATTGAGATTGGATTTGTGTTGAATTTTATGAAGTTCATTTCGTTCACTTTTGGTGACAAGGAAATGATTTCGGTGATTGAAGCGGTTTCACGTTAATTGTGTAAGTAATTATACGTATACGTATTTTTTGTGGTTAGTAATTAAGATAAGTTTAGGTTTTAGAGTTAAGTAAGTGAAATGAGTTATTGGATAGAGAAAGAAATTTTCATTTTAATCACTTATAGTGATAAATGAAATAGATTGGGTATTTTGTGGAGAATTATTTTGGTTTATGTGATGTCTAGGTGATGGATTAAAATGGGAAGTGTTGTCATTTGTGAAGTAAATGAGTTTGTTAAAATATGGAGTTTTTGAAGGACTCTATTTTTAGAAAGTGAATTGTGAAATGGAAAAAGTATTTTTGGAAAGTTAATTATTTTAAAAAGTCGTAGTAAATTGCGTTTAAGCAAAAAAGGTATGGGAAATAAGCTTAGGTTTTTATATAAAAACTTTAGGTAAAACAAATATTTATGTAATTAATAAATAATAAATAAAATATATATTTTTTTTTTATTTTGATGAATAGGTAAAAAACAAATTTACAAGAGGATAAGGGGAATGAAAGAAAAAAAAGAGTTTTAATAGGAAACAAACTCTAATTTATATATCTATCTATAATTAATTGGGTGGCCTCTAAAAATACCAAAATAATCCCATAACCTCCTCCTCCTATTGCCATTGAAATTAAAGAGAAAAAAAGAGACATTTTTTTTTAGGGCTTAAGGTATTTTCTAATTCTTTGTTTAATTCTAGTTTTTATTTTAATTCTTGTAATCTAAGCATGATGGATTAGGTTTAATCATGAAAATAAATTAGGGTTTATAAATTTTCTTGGAGTTATAGTTTAATGATGATTGTTGGATCATTGGTTCAATGGATTTCGTGATTTTATCATGCGTTAGGGTCTAGATCGCCCGAATTAGATGTTTAATTCACTGCAGAAAGTTAGGCCGTTTTGTAACGGTCATAACTCAATCATAAATTATCAAATAAATAATTTACAACATACCGGAGATAACCTCAGGGAGTCTACTTTCCATCAAAGTTGGTCTTGTGAGTTTTTATGGTCGGAAAGTGGGTCAAAAAGTCTTTACAAAATCAGTGTGTAAAACTATGACGAATTTTAGTTTTGGTTTTGATTTTTCTAAAAATACTAAGACATCTAGTTAGAGGCTCTAAATCACATGGAAGTTAGTTTATATAATTGTGTGTCGACCCCTGATTTTTTCCTAAGTAGGTTAAGTAGTTTATGTGGGTTATATAACGTCATGACTTTTAGGTGGTCAGATTCTGGCCCGAATTATGGTCACTTTGGGATTATTGAATTTCTAAAGGGGTATTTGTAAAGGGTAATGACTTTGGAGAGCTCAGGAGATGGTTTCATAAGAAATATATGTAGCATGGTGAATTTTGGTTTGAATTGTGGAAGTGTTTAAGTAGTATGTTTAGAACGCGTAAGTGAGTATAAAATTCTGCTCTAATCCAGAAAATTTAAAGTGTAGTATTGAAGTGTAAATGGTGTATATAAGAGTTGGAAAAGGTTTAAAACAAGGATAGAACTATGGTAGATAGCTTAGATATCCATCATAGTTGAGGTTATATCATATTGGGTTGAATGTCTAATTGATGGTAGTTTATTGTGTGCTTAATTGTTTGTGAAGCTTTTGTTGGATTCTTTTAGGAAGCTAAGCATCAGGTGAGTTTCATAGTCCCTCTTTTTAATGTTTTAAATTGGGATGGAAATGATGCTAAGTGTTTTGGAAATGTTTTGAATTGCTATGATTATGTGTTTTGATTGCGTGTAGACATTATGTGACTGCATATGGTTTGTTGTTGCATGATATTGTGTTGTGTTGGGGATCATTAATAGTGGGGCTGATCATCTCACGGATCGTTAATTTAAGGTTGATCAACTCAGTGAATTGGTATGGGTCGAGGCCTAAATGTAAGCTTCAGCTGGTAGACTTTTAGGTGCGTAAGTGACGTATGTGGGATCGGAGGGGTACGCCTACCCAGTATATGTATGGTTGGTTTGATATGGTGATTTGATTTGCATGTTAGCATAAGTTCATATGTTGCATAATTGTCCTATATTGTTTTGATAATCACAGTAATTGGTTTGAAATGTTTATAATGTGAGTCTTAAACCTATGACTCTCACCAACCGTTGTGTTGACGTTTTTAAGCATCATTTTCAGATGAGCTTAATGGTGCTAAGATATAGCAAAGTGGCTAGAAGAGACCGTAGGATGCTTGGAGTTATTTATGCTTTCTGTTTGAATAAATGCGTTTGCATGAATTGTTTGGATTATGTTTTTGCATGTCATTTATTGACGAGACCTCTTTCTCATTAATAAAGACACCATTAGGTTTTGGGTATTGTTATGACACTTTGTGTCTTTGCTTTACTTTAGTTTTTATTTTAGTATTCTCTATATAGACACCATGTGTTATGATGATATCCATTCTTGTTTACGCCTCGTGTTTCCGCCTTGGCGGGGTGTGACAGATTGGTATCAGAGCCTTTGGTTATAGAGAACTAGGTGGTTGAGCCTAGACTATAGCTTAAGGGTCCCTCATATAGTTGCATTTTAGGGCATAAGTGTTTGTGTACGTATATACCGTATGTTCCCGCTACCTAAAAGCTTTGAAATTCTTTCTATTTTGAATTACTACTATATAATATGAAATATATACTTTTTCATTATGGGGATCTAATAGTATATACCCCTTTGTTATTGTTTTCGTCATGTCTTCCCCTACCCCTAGGCGATATCGTTGGGAGATTGTTTACCTCACTGGACCCGCGGAGTTGGGTGACTTTTGAGAGAGAAAAAGTTAAACCCAAGCAAGGCCCAACATAAGTTTCTTTCATTTTCTACCTCGATGCGTTGCTATAATCGATGATTGCTTTTATATTTTGGGTTACAATGTGACTTCTGTTTTGTTTGGTCGATTGGGATTTTATGGTTCGTTAGATGGATTATCATGTTTGAGTTATATTTGGATTATTATTAAGTGCTATGTGGTAGATGTGTGTTATCATTGAGATGTGTGGTCTTGGAAGTAAGTACACGTGTGAAAAAGGTGCAATTATAATTATGGTCGCGAACATAATTATAAAGGCAACACACACGTGGACTTGTGACTTTGCTTGTGTGTATTATGTAAGGATGTAAGTCTGGATAGTTGTGTAGATGGTAGTGTAGATGTGATGTGAGATCCTGTTGAGGATGGTTTTTTGTATGGTTTTAGAGATTCCTCTCTTACTCCGATTGGGCGGATTTATATTAGGTTGGGTTGCATAGATGGTAAGGTTCCCTTTCATCTATCGTTTGCGGATACATCGGATACCTGTTGGTATTGTCGTCGCGATTCTTAAGTTGGTTTGTTAGCTCGTTGTTTGTTGAGATATCCAACGCTCTTGTTGGTATTCTAGGATGTTATCATAGAACTGGTGTTCTATGTTCTTCGTTTGGCGTTTTGATTGTTTTCCTTTGTCTAAAGGTGACGATACTTTTTGGTTTGGTTCTAAGACCGTTGGTATGGATGAGTCCTTCTGGGTTTGTTTGTTTGCAAGAGTATCTTTTCGTGTTTGGTTTTCAAGTAATTTTAATATACAAGTATTGGGAATTCTTAAAGGTATTTTTGGGAGTCTATTTTGCTATCATGATGTTTTTTTGTTGTGAGTCATAATTTAAATTCCATTTGAAGTAAGTTTGTTCGGGGTTGGTATGTTTTTTGTTTTTGGTCTGGGTTTTTTTTTTTTTGGTTGGTTGGGGTGTTGTTTTGGGTGTTTTTTTATGGTTTTTGTAGTATATTGATTTACTCGTCTATTTTTTATTTGATACCATTATTGTTTAGGTGTTAAAAACTTCTTTTAAAAAAAATTATATAATAAAATGCAAAACAATTTTTTTTAAATCATCTTTTGATTTCTTTTATGAAAACCATAATTAAAATAAGTTTATGAAATTTTATTTAAATTTATTTTTACACTTAAAATTATTTGCATTTTAAAACTAAGTAGATTCTATGTTTTAAATTGATTGGTATTAAGGTGTTTGAGGGAAAGTTTCCTGGTTTTTTTGTTAGGTAAAAAAATTAGGTTTGGTACAAAGGTTCTTAATCTTTTCACTAATGGGTCGTAGTACGTGGTATTATTCGTTGGGGGTGTTTCTAGAAATCGTTGATGTGTTTGTTAGGTCGGAGGTTCGTTCTTCTTGTCGACGTTTACATTCGGTTGATTTTTTCTTTTTGGAATCGTGTGATTTTTGGGTCCATACCAATTGGTGCATGTGAAGTTTGAAATTTCCTCATGGCGTGGTGCTGTGTTGAGTTAGGACGTTTCTTCAGGGTGGTGCGTTGATAGTAGCGAAGCGAATGGTATTATTCGCGATCACCCCCCAAAAAGTTAGAATGTAGAGAATTCTCGTTTTACTTTTGATTTAGTACCTCTTAGTTATGAGTGTGATGTAGTCGTAGGAGAGAATTGGTTGTTGAGACATAAGGTTGAGATGGTATGCCACAAGAAGGTAGTTAAAATTTCCTTGGTAATTTTGGAGAGTCTTATGTTCGGGGACGGGAAAACGAACTATAAAGGGATACGAGGTCTCGTAGGAGTACAGGAGATGAGTTGAGATTATGTGATACCTTTGTAGTATGTGAGCCCTCTAAAGTGTTCCTAAGGAATTAGTAGGTTTTACCCCTCATCGTAGAATATGATTTCGTATGGAATTAGTACAAGGAGCGACGCCAATTTGCAAAGGCTCGTGGTCGTTTATTCTTTAAAAGGCAAGAGGTCGGAAAATGAGTGGAACGATTGCAGGAGTTGCAAGGTGAGGGTTGGTTCGAATGGTAACTGGTTGTGGGAAGCGTCTGTATTGCTTGGTAGGAAGTAAGGTGGGTAGTTTGAAACGTGCATAGATTATCTCGAGAAGAGTAAGATAGAAAATTCGTATGTGATGTCACCAATGGAGGGTGCTCGGGGATGACGTAGCTAAGACTGTTTTTAGGATGCGTAATGGACACGTTGAAGTTTACGGCTATGCCTTTTGGGTTAACCAATACACCAACGGTTTTCATGGAGTTAATGAGCCGGGTGTGCATGGTCGTATATAGACAAGCTAGTTAATGTATACAGATGATATTTTAAACCGACTCGAAGTCTAAGGAGGAGTACGATACGCACGTAAAGATGATCATGGAGTCAGTGAAGGAAGAGAAGATGTACGCGAAGTTTTCCAACAACGTGGAAGCGGAGCAAAGAGGAAGCTATCTAGATGTGGAATCAAATGGGTACTGAGACGATCTTGGCATTGCCGAAAGGAGCAGATAATTTCGTAGTATATTATGACGCGCGAAGCAACGATTTGGAAGCATGCTTGGAAAAAGGGAGAAGGTAATTGCTTGTACATTGCGACAACTAAATGTTCTTATGAAGGATTGCATGACTAATGTGGTAGGTTTTGCCTTATAATGCTAGAGGCATTAAGTGAACGAGACATGAAGAGTAACCTATACGGATCATGAATGTCTCCAACACACTTTCAATCGGAAGGATTGAACATGAGGCAAAGATGATGGATGGATGTTATTTAGTGACTTTGATTTCGAGGCCAAGTACCATCTAGGAAAGGCAAATGTAGATGTTGTACCGTGGAGTAGGAAGAAAGAGTAAAGCCAAGAATGAGTTCGAGATAGATGTACGACGATCCGATCTAGGTTTGAGAAAAGGAAGTTGGTGGCATAAGATAAGATGTCCAAAGCAAAGAACGCGTCAACATAAGATGTTGATTGGCTTGGACCAATGAGTGTGAAAAGAGATGGAGAGTGGTTCATATTGGTTAGACAAGGTTCGGACCTCCATTTGGAGAGATGTAAGGACATTGGCTATTGAAGAGGCGTATACGACAAAGTATTCTATCCATCCTGGAGCGGATACGATGTTGTGTGGTTTTAGGTTAACTAATCGATGGCTGAGTATGAAGAAGGATATAGCTAGTTGTGGTAGTAAGTATTTAGCGTGTGTGGAAATGGAAGTTGAGTATAAAGGGTCTTCAGGATTGTTGCTACGATCTGAGATACCCGAGTGGAAGTGGGGAAAAGATAACTAAGGATGTTATTGCTAAGTTACCAAGTTTGAGTAGTAGATACGATGCGATTAGGTATAGTCAATGGACTGACTAAGTCACCCCATTTCTAGCTATGCTTAGGAAAAGTATGGTAGATTTTAGAGGAAATTGAAATACTCACTTTCGTGAGATGAGTTTTTTTCCTAAGGTGGGGATTATCATTTGAGTATGGATGTGCTTCATTTGAAGCATGGTATGGAAAGGAATGCAGGTTACCGTTTTATGGGCCGTAACTAGAGAGAGTAAGTTGAATGGATCGAATTTGGTACAAGAAACAACCAACAAGAAAATGGTAATACAGGAAAGGTTTGAGGCAGCCAAATTGTCGAAAGTGTTAGCTTGGTAGTAGTGGGAAACTTTTGAATTAATGCTGGTAGGTTATGGGTGGTTGAAGGTCTCACTTTGGAGAGGTGTAGTACGTTTGGAAAGAAAGACAAGTTAGAACCGAGTTATGTAGGACCATTTAAGATATTTAAATATATTGGGCCTACAGTTCGGTTGAGAATTTCTGTCTTATAAGCTGAGTATTGGAAAATTGGAGTGGAAGGTGCTGAAAGTTTGAGTAAACCTGAATTTGCATGGATTCTTTAGATACGTTGAGCTTTGTAACATCTTATATCTTAATTTTAAGTCAGTTCTTGTTTGATGAGTTGCGAGGTTAAGATATAAAACGCGTTGTTACAATAACTTAAGGGTTTTGATCAGTTTTCTCGATGACGAGCGAGGTACATGTAGTGGGATGCTTCTTTTTGTTTGGGGTTGTTGTGTTGCTAATTTCACCCTTGTGGGGGTAAGCAAAGTCATTAGCAGTTGGATTCGGATTTTGGAAGTTAGTCGAGGTTAAGGTTGACAAGACTTTTTGTTTTGTCAAGGAACCGATGATGTTGTGGACCGAGAGGTCATGAGTAAAAGCGTAGTATGATAGCATTAGTGAAAGTTCGTTGGGATTCGAAGCGTGGTCCTGAGCTTACTTAGGAACGCAAGGATCAAATGAGGTCTAAGTGTCCTCCGTTGTTTGTCGATAGTGCTAATGCCTCGAGTAGTTAAATCTCGGGACGAGATTTTTTCAAGGTGGGGATACTGTGACAACCATGACTTGAGCAGGTTGTTCAAAACATAGTGTTGACCTAAATTTATCTGTTGCAATGTATTGTTATGTGTTTATACGTGTTTATATGTGTTTTTGTGGGATATGTGAGATTGGATAATCAATCCATTGAGCGTGATCGTCTCATTGGGATTGGATTTGTGTTGAATTTTGTGAAGTTCATTTCGTTCACTTTTGGTGACAAGGAAATGATTTCGGTGATTGAAGCGGTTTCGCGTTAATTGTGTAAGTAATTATACGTATACGTATTTTTGTGTTAGTAATTTAAGATAAGTTTAGGTTTTAGAGGTTAAGTTAAGAGAAATGAGTTATTTGATGGAGAAATTTCATTTTAATCACTTATAGTGATAATGGAATTGATTGGGTATTTTGAGAGAATTGTTTTGGTTAATATGTGGATGTCTAGGTGATGGATTAAAATGGGAAGTGTGTCATTTGTGAAAGAAATGAGTTTGTTAAAATATGAGAGTTTTTGGAAGACTTTCTATTTTTAGAAAGTGAATTTGTGAAATGAAAAGTATTTTTGGAAAGTTAATTATTTTTAAAAGTCTAGTAAATTGCGTTTAAGCAAAAAGGTATGTGCAAATAAGCTTAGGTTTTTATAAAAACTTAAGGTAAAGCAAATAATTAAGTAATTAATAAATAAATAAATAAAATATTTTTTTATAGATGAATAGTAAAAACGAATTTAAAGAGGATAAGGGGAAAGAAAAGAAAAAAAAGAGTTTTAAAAGGAAACAAACTCTAATTAGATATTATCTATAATTAATTGGGGGCCTATAAATACAAAATAAATCCCATAACCCTCCTCCCCTATTGCTCGACCGATCCAGAGAGAAAAAAAAGAGAAGAAATTTTTTAGGGTTTAAGGTATTTTCTAATTCTTTGTTTAATTCTAGTTTTTATTTTAATTCTTGTAATCTAAGCATGATGGATTAGGTTTAATCATGAAAATAAATTAGGGTTTATAAATTAGGGTTTTAAATTTTCTGGAGTTTATAGTTTAATGATGATTGTTTGATCATTGGTTCAATTGGTTTCGTGATTTAATCATGCGTTAGGGTCTAGATCGCCCGAATTAGTTGTTTAATTCACTACAGAATTTTAGGCAGTTTTGTAACGAGCATAACCCATTCATAAAAGATCAAATAAACAATTTACAACATACTGGAGATAACCTCAGAGAGTCTACTTTCTATAAAATCTGGCCTCATAAGTTTTTATGGTCGGGAAGTGGGTCAAATGGTCATTACAAAATCAGTGTGTAAAACAGTGACGAATTTCAGTTTTGGTTTTGATTTTTCTAAAAATACTTAGACACTGAGTTAGAGGCTCTAAGTCACGTGGAAGTTAGTTCATATATTGTGTGTGACCTCTGAATTTTGGCTAAGGTCAGAGAGGGGTCTAAGTTGGGTAATTAATGCCATACTTTTAGAAGGTCAGATTCTGAACGAATTTTAAACACTTTGAATTAATGAATTTCTAAGGGGTATTTATAAAAGGGTAGTGACTTTGGGAGAACTATGAGAGGTTCATAGGACATATATGTAGCATGGTGAATTTTGGTTTGAATTATGGGAGTGTTTAAGTAGTGCGTTTAGGGCACGCAAGTGAGAGTAAAATTCTGCCTAAAACCAGAAAGTTTAAAGAGTAGCATTTAAGTATAAATGAAATATGTAAGAATGGGTAAAGGTTTTAAATGATTATAGGACTATGATAGATAGCCTAGGTATCCATCATAGTTGAAGTTACATCATAGTGGGTTAAATACCTAATTGATGGTAACTTGTTTTATGTTTATATTGTTTAGATTGTTCGTGTTATTTGTGAAGTGTTTGTGGATTTGAAGCTAGCAATCAGGTGAGTTTCATAGTCCCATTTTTAAATGTCTTTACATTTTGGGATGAAAATGATGCTTGTGATCTAAAGATGTTTTGAATGCTGTGATTATGTGGTTAATGGTGTATGGACAATATGTTACTGTTATATGACTTATTGTTGCATGTTGAATGTGATATTGGTGTTATCGTCTACTCATGTAGGCAAGACTTGGGATTTATCCCGAGTGGTAATGTGGTGTTATCGTCTACTTATGTAGGCAAGATCCTTGGAGCTGATCAACTCCTTGTGATATTGTGTTATCGGTACCAAGAGTCTGGAATTGGGTATTGGATCCTTTCCATGACTATTAGTGGATCGGGGGTAACGTTCCTACCCAGTTGTTGTAATGGATCGGGGGTAACGTTCCTACCCAGTATGTGGATTGCATGTTAGCATAAGTTCATATTTTGCATAATTGTCCTTTATTGTTTTGATAATCACAGTAATTCGGTTTTAAAGTTTTATTGTTGTCCTAAACCTATGACTCTCACCAACCATGTGTTGACGTATTTTAGCATCATTTTCAGGTGAGCACCATGAGGTTAGGCGAAGTGGATAAAAGAGACCGTAGGAGCTTGAAGTTTATATGTGCATGTTTAGCAATGTATGAGTATTGTTGCATGTCTTTTATTAGTGGGAAATTCTTTTTCATCAATAAAGACGTCTTTTATGTTTTGTTTAGTTATGGGTATTGTTATGACACTTTGTGTCTATACTTTACTTATTTGTCTTTCATTTTAGTATTCTCTATATAGACACCATGTGTTGTGATGATATCCATTCATGTTACGCCTCGTGTTTCCGCCTTGGCGGGGTGTGACACTGTCAGCCACCAACTCTTCGTTAGTTGTTCCGGTGTTAGCTAAAATCATCCTTGCACCACCAACTGCCTTAACCACCATCCCTTTTTGGACCCGTTTTGTTGTTACTAATATTACCAGCAAAAACAAGGAGGGGCATTCAACCCAATAATGTTTTCCCACTGTAAAATGACACACTCTTCCATATTCGAGTGTAACATAAGCGGGAAAATCACGGTCTAGTGTTCCGACACCTACTGTAGCTATCTATGGGGAGATAGTGCTTTTAATACCCCGTAAGAGATCACATAATGTTTTGAAAATATAATAAAGGATATGGTTAGAATGTAGGAGACACAAAGGAACACACGGTATAAGAGAAGTACATTGAGTAAGGAATGTATTGTGGCAATGTATGGATAAGGTTTTATGGTTTAATTATATGAAGGTATATTAAAGAAGGTTTTTGTTGTTTAAAGAGTGTTTAGGAAGATAAAGGTTTTAGGATGAAACAAGGATGATTGGGTTAAATAATCACATTGCCAATAAGAAGGAAGAGAGTGGCAAATAATAATTATGGGATGTTTTTAAGAAGAAGATGAATTAAGTGGTGTAGAAAATATACAATCACTTGTTGGGTAAGAAGAAATAAACAAGTGAATAGATAGAATGGTTGTAGAAGAGGTATAGAAGAAGTGGACTTGAACATTAGGAAAACATGTGATTTTGTTAAAGCATTTGTATGGTAAAGCAGTGAGAAAAGTCAAAGTTGATTAACTTCCAATATCACAAACTCAAAATAGCACTTAAACATAATCCATGATAAACAAAATAATTTTGCATCCCTAATCATCTGATGCAAACATCTAAGTGATTGCATCAATAATTAAAGCATATCCCATAACCGAAAGGGATGCATTACGCAAGTGACATTTTGACTTAGTTTCACAATAAGGATAAAACCTTACTTGATTAATAATAACATAAATCTTGGATTAAGTCAAAGATACAGCTTTGCTTGCGGTATGTTGCAACGTATAAATCATAAATTAGATTTTAACCTAAGAAGTTTTCATCCTTGCTAGAGGCGATTGATAAACATTTTAATTGCATTTTAAGTGAAAAAAAAGGAGGATTGTTTTTGCTCCCTCTAAGTCTAAAACCGTCATTGGAGTTTCCAAATGCTCAAATATCATACAAAACCTTTATTGAAGTTTCCACATGTGTCGGGTAAGAGGAAAGCCGACAATTGTTAAAACCGCAAAACGGATTTCGCGTGTGGAGCGCTGACCACGCGCTAACGCGTGCCCAGCGCGCCAGATTAGTGAAATCCGGTTTTGCGGATTTAAGCTACCATTTGTGATTTTACGTTTTGCTAAAGTTTAATTTTGAACATTAAAACAAAAGTGAGATCCTAGTCACGTGTTGCACCAACAATCTTCCCCTTTGATGATGATAAATAAAATTTCAGAAAGCAAATAAAATTAACAAACGAAGCGCAGATATGAACCTCGTGATGGAAGGTTTGCGTCTTGATCTTGGCCTTGTAATTTGGTGAAGCTTGAATATTGTCTTCACCTTATGAGTCTTACATAGCTTGTATACTCCCACGTACGCTATTGCTCTTTGCTTCCGTATTGCTTGCTTTTCCCAATCATGGAGTGATTGATAGCTATTGGATGATAAGATTTTGGTACTTTTGATTCCTTAAAGTTGAGGTCTAGTTATGCTTTTGTATTATACACTATTGGGAAGATATTATGATTTGGGTGGATTTCAAATGTCTAGTTGCCTTAGTTGGAATTAGTAAGGATTGGCTGATTAAGTATACATTCCCCTATCTCCTATGGGTATGCATGCATGAACCAAAGACCTTTTCTTTTCTACCTTAATACACATAACAGGCATTCAGTACATAAGTATGACATGTAGAATCTGAGATACGTCAACTATAGTTTGAATAATGCATTGACATTTACCCTTCATCTCGTTAAGATGACAATGTTGCTTAACTTCCATGCCTTTTACATAAGTCCTAACACATAGCACATAAGCACATAAGCTCTAAGAGCACAATTATCTCTAAAAGGGTATGCAAACAACCTCTAGACTTCTAATCTTATTTTTGACCCCTTACACTCTCAAATCAATATCCTATGGTGCATGTCAACCATGAACAACCTCACTAAACTTGTGTAATTGACTTTGGGAAAATGTTATGCAAAAATCTAACTGTTTAGACCCTAACCTAAGTGTTTCGTCATTCAACTTAACAATTAACTATTGTTCTATTGTGTGACCTCTATCGCTTTTAGACTCTTAGGATAGCCTTCATCCGAACCATAACTTGTAATGACGAAGACCTATTGAGATCTTGAACCAATGGTTCATCATTCCATCATCTTCTTATCAAAGAAATAACTTGGGCTCATGCGAAGTCTACATCAAGGTAACATTAAATGATGTCCTCAATCCTCATTGGTTTCCTTATTAACACTATGTAATATCTTTACTATTTTTTAAGAGTATCTTAGAAACACACCTTCTACAAACTTTGGGTCAAACTTGGTGAATGTACTTAGTGTTAAGTAATAAATACGTTAACAACCAAAACCCTAAAGACATTAATGACGGCTTTCTATTTCTAAGAATTTCGTAGGTGTTTTAGTATGAATTTCGTATACTATCCCGAAAAGAAGTATGTTGCCATATCTATGCATGACACCAAAACTTTTGCTGAATCTGATTGCTCGCTAGCATACATGAACTTATTCTTTCTACTTGCATGTGTTCTTTCATCCAATCTCACTCGATTGACAAGATGAACAGGCCCCCGAACATGTATAAGACATTCCATGTTGTTCATAAAGCTCTCAAATTGCAAATCATCAAATTTTACGACTATGATTTGTTAATGCAGACGAATTGAACAATCATGTAGGTTTTCCAAGCTTTAACACAATATTTTAAATTTTCTAAACATCACTTAATTCTACAAATACAGCCCAAATGATTATAGTAACATCAACAACTATCAAACTATATGAAGTTCCTTCGTAACTTTGAATGGGAGATGGACCAACGCAAATCTAAGTAGCAACTCTAAAACCTATATATGACCTTCTTTTCCTATCCTATTGTTTGCTACCTTTGACTCCCTAGACCATATGTATCACAAAAATGTCTTTCAAAACTCAACTTTGGTAGGTTCCTTACTAGCTTGTTGGAAGCTATGTTTTGAACTAACCGCACATTGGCGTGACCTAACCTCCTATGCTAAAGCATTGAGTTATCCAACCACATGCTAGACAAATTTGTTGTTTGGAAATTAACTCCCAATTTGGAACGTATATAAACCATATTCTCCTATAAACCTTTAGCTGCAATTTTCCATTTTTCCTAATATTATAAATCATCTTAGTAAAGCAAACTATACAATCATCATCACAAAAATGACGCTCGGCTAATCAATTAAATGCTAGACCACTAACATGCTCAACATTGGTAATTGTAATGGAGTCATGAGTAATATTACCTCCACCGACGACCTTGACCTTTAGGTTTCTCCCAAATACGACATGTCCACCATCATACGCCTTGTACGAAGTAAACAATCTTCTATTCCCAGTCATGTGCTTAGTGCAACCACTATCCACAATCCAATCATCCAGTAGTAGATCGCATTTAAGACATACCTACATGCAAATATGAATTCACGACGTAAGTGCTAATTTTGTCTTTGATCCCGTTGTGGTTAAGAAATATGGTGCCCAGCGATACCTTTCTTGGGTCTTGTAAAACCACATAGTTTATGTAACATACTTAAGACGTGGACCAAGATTTTTGAAAATCATGGAAGTTTTTGAAAGTTTGGTCCAACGCTCCAAGGTGTTTTAGCCTTTTATTTGTAGGTGTTTTTCACCTTGTAAAGGTGTCTAGGTTGATGATACGAAGACCTTTGGTTGTTGTAAAAATTTCTTCTCTTGAAGAATGATTAATTTTGAAAGAAGGTCTTCGACCTTATTGATTTAAAGGTCCTCATATTTGGTGTAGGTAAAATAGTCTAGGTCAACTCAAGGTATTTTCACACATCACTTAATAATTTTAGAGAGAGAAAGCTAGAGAGATAGTAGATCGAGAAACACACTAAAACAACACACATGAAATGTGAGAAAATGCTTCAACCAAGCAACCCTCTCCATGTGGTGAAGAGGTTTATATAGTACGGGCTTTCTATAGGCTTTCCTTGGACTTTCTATAAGCCGGCCCGGTTAGATTACTTAGATATTACATTGAATTGACTAACTATTACTAAGGCTCGTGAGATCGATAATGATCGTCACTTCACTAAAAACTGAATTCCTAACAATCTCCCCCTAAGGGACGATCGTTGAGATCTCATAAATGATCAACACTTTCTGTGTTCCTAACAATCTCCCCCTAAGGGGTGATCATAGAGATCTCTCCTTGTGACCTTGATCATTAATCGTTGAAGCTTCTTGTCTTGATCTTGAGTCCTTTTTGTGTAATAGTTGATCTTTTGTCTTGCTTCTTTGCGTAGTGATCATTGACTTTAGGCTTGAGCTTGTTCCTTTATCTTGACTTGTATGTGAATATGTGATCTTGAGCACCTTGAGATCATCAACCAAGCATAATCTCTTTTTGCCATCTTGTAAACTTTGTCATCTTGTAAACTCGTGACTTTTGGACCGACATGCTCATACCTTTCTTGATTTGATAGCTTGAAAGCTTTAATGATGCATCTTTCTTGAAGTTCTTTAACTTTAACACTTCGTCACTTCGAGAAAAATGTTCGGTTATCAGAGTGACGGAAACTTCTTTGAAATTCTTTGACTTTAATGCTTCATCACATCAAAACCAAAATCATTGAAAGAGTTCAATCAAAGTGTTTGATATAAATATCAAAAGATTTACACTTTGAGAGTTTTTCATCATCACTAAAAGCTCGCATGTGGCTATGAATCTGTGAGTCAGCTGGAACCAGGTACCTCCATGACCATCTTTAAGTATCCTGCATTAAAACAGTTAGCAATAAAGCAGGGGGACGAATATGGCTTTGTTATTCGCCCGTGTTTGGTTGGAGTAACCTTCGAATCCGTAAGGATCGACCTGTGATCAGGTAGATTCAATTTAAGAAGAATCTCCTTGACAGGATTTCCAGCTGAAGTATCGAATCTTTCTAACACATATGTATTAGATTTATCAAACTCAGCATATTCTCATTAGCAGAACGTCTTAAAGCAGACAACACGATAAAAGTGAACCAGTGAGTTACTGTCTCATCGATTGAATAGAAAAATTGATTTGAAAATCAATCGACGTGTCACTTGCGAAAGTGGTTTTGTTACACATCAAGAATTTTAAGCAATTCAAAATTCATTAATCGTCAATCCATAACCTGGAACAAGTTTGATTCATATAGAATCGTACCATTGTTGCTTTCCAGTTGTCACAAGTTTGATTCATAAGAATCGCACAAGTCACCTACCATGAGCTTGTTTGATGTTGGCTCAAGCAGGATTTCCATCTTCACTATGAATACTTAAGTATCACTCGGATATTCTGGCAAAATCATAAGGATAATGCGTAGGACTCTTTATATATTTTCTCGTGATCACCATTATGAGAAATACCAGCATAATCAGGACAAGTGTCCTAATGAGATTTATGGATGATCTCTTGGCTCTAGAATCAATGTGCCCTTTGGTTTTAATGATCGGAGGCTGGAGCAGACTGCCACCTTTTCAATACCAACTAACTCGGAGTGAGAAAGTTGATAGAAATGCGTGTAATCTCCGTGAGAAATGAATCAAAAATCTATTGATAGAATATTTGAGATGAGCTAGGGAGGGTTGTGCATTGCGTCACTGGGTCCATGATGTCAGTCTTCAATGTCAGAAATCATCTTTGTGATTCTTGACAGCAGATGTATTGACCCGATTTCTGCCTAAGTGTAAAAAGGGCTTCTTTTTTTCACCCTTTATCTTAACTTTTCTTTTTAATTCTTCAACCCCTTCAGCGCTTACTGAGACTTCATAACTAGTACCTTGTTTGGTTTGTTCCAGTACTAGCTCTATCTTAGTCGGAACTTTTCCCTTATTCTCACTTTTACTCCTTTTTTCATACCTAAGGACTACTACACTAACTAGTGTAATATCCCTAGGTAGATCCCTCTGGTTCTGGCTAGATCATGGGAATGAATACCTAAACTTAACCACCTTATAACTCCAATACAGTATGGGATCCAATGTTTCTATTTTCTCCAGGGGGTGCTTGTGGGGGGGACAGGGGGGGGGGGGGGGGGGGGGGTGCCAATGGTAAGGTCTACAAATTGTACCTTGGTAATTGTATTCGGGCTGCTCTACACATCTAATCAACATCAATGACTTCTTAGTACTTCAGTTTAGGACTCGGACTTCAATTTATGACTTCTAAGTACTTCAGCTTAGGACTCGGACTTAAATCATGACTTCTAAGTACTTCAGCTTAGGACTCAGACTTCAATCATGACTTCTAAGTACTTCAGCTTAGGACTCAGACTTCAATCATGACTTTTAAGTACTTCAACATAGGACTTGATCTTCATTTTATGACTTCTAAGTACTTCAGCTTAGGACTCGAACTTCAATCATGACTTCTAAGTACTTCAGCTTAGGACTCGGACTTCAATCAAGACTTCTAAGTACTTCAGCCTAGGACTTGGACTTCAATCACGACTTCTAAGTACTTCAGCTTAGGACTCGGACTTCATTTTATGACTTCTAAGTACTTTAGTTTAGGACTCGGACTTCATTTTATGACTTCTAAGTACTTTAGCTTAGGACTCGGACTTCATTTTATGACTTTTAAGTACTCCAGCTTAGGACTCGATCGTCAGTTTATGACTTCTAAGTAAATATCAGCTTAGGACTCGGACTTATGGCTGTTGATTAGTTCAGATCAACACCCGAGCTTCAAAGTTCCATGGCGTCTGCAGACAACAGTTTCGGCCCCGCTCCTCAAAGAAAAGAAAAGTGTACGCTTCAGTGTGCTTTATCTTCAAAAGAAGAGAAATCTTCTTGTTTTTGACCATTCTCATCAACATTTTTCATATTTTCCCATGTTCGTTCCGTCATTAAGTGGATCAACGTACATTAGCTCGTATTCTAATTACCTAGATCAAAAATGGCAATCTCATATGCAATTTTTGAAGGGGAGAATAGTGAATCAAATATGATTAATACAGTTTAACTTGGACTCTCAATTTGTATGAAATGGTCATATGGCTTCTGAACACAGCAGTTCAGGACCCGCACTTCATAAAATGACTCCTGCAATAATCAGTTCAGGACTCGTACCAAACCCTCCTCCCTCAACACAGTTTGTACCACCTTCGAGAAGTGATTGGGATCAATTGTTTCAACCACTGTTTGATGAATTACTCACCCCTCTACCAAGTGTTGATCACCCAGCCCCTGAAGTTATTACTCTAATTGTTGAAGTAGTTGCTCCAGTTCCCGCTGTATCAATCGGTTCACCTTCCTCAACAATAGTTGACCAAGATGCACCATCACTTAGTAACTCTCAAACAACACCCGAAACTCAATCTCCTATCCTTCCTAATGACGTTGAAGAGGACAATCATGATTTAGATGTTGCACTTATGAATAACGATCCATTCTTTGGCATTCCAATTCCAGAAAATGATTCTGAAGCATCTTCTTCTTCGGACGTTATTCCCACCATTGTGCACACTGCTGCTCCTAACTCAGAACACGTTACCAAATGGACCAAGGATCATCCTTTAGACAACATCATCGGTGAACTCGAAAGACCTGTTTCCACAAGACTCCAACTCCATGAACAAGCCTTATTTTGTTACTACGATGCCTTTCTCACATCAGTTGAACCAAAGAACTATAAAGACGCATTAACTCAAGCATGTTGGATTGAAGCAATGCAAGAGGAGCTTAATGAATTTGAACGTCTTGAAGTCTGGGAACTCGTTCCTCGTCCAGATAAAGTGATGGTTATTACTTTAAAATGGATCTACAAGGTGAAACTTGATGAATTAGGAGGAATTCTGAAAAACAAGGCTCGATTGGTTGCTCGTGGTTACCGTCAAGAAGAGGGAATTGATTTTGAGGAATCCTTTGCTCCAGTGGCTAGACTTGATGCTATTCGAATTTTCCTCGCATATGCTGCTCACATGAATATGATCGTCTACCAAATGGATGTTAAGACGACATTCTTGAACGGCATTCTACGCGAAGAAGTTTATGTCAGCCAACCGGACGGGTTTGTGGATCAAGACAATCCGAATCATGTGTACAAGCTTAAGAAGGCTCTCTATGGGTTGAAACAAGCTCCTCGCGCATGGTATGATCTATTGTTGAAGTTTCTACTCTCTCAAGAATTCTCTAAAGGAACCGTGGATCCCACATTGTTCATCAGAAGATAAGGCAAAGATATTCTCCTGGTACAAATCTATGTTGATGATATAATCTTTGCGTCTACTACACCTAAATTATGTGACCAATTTTCAAAAATCATGTGTTCAAAGTTTAAGATGTCAATGATGGGCAAAATATCATTTTTTCTAGGACTACAGATTTCACAAAATCCTAGAGGCATCTTTATAAACCAGTCTAAATATGCTCTAGAATCTTTGAAAAAATATGGTATGGAATCTAGTGACCCCGTGGATACTCCCATGGTGGAGAAATCCAAACTGGATGAAGATACACAAGGGAAAGCCGTTGACCCTACACACTATCGTGGAATGGTGGGCACCCTTATGTATCTCACAACCAGTAGACCAGACCTTACATTTGTTGTATGCATGTGTGCCCGATATCAGGCAAAGCCTATCGAAAATCACTTACATGCTGTAAAAAGAATCTTTAAATACCTAAGAGGAGCCGTTAATAGAGGACTCTGGTATCCAAAGGATTATTCTATTGCTCTAACAGCTTATGCAGACGCTGATCATGCGGGTTGCCAAGATACTAGACGAAGTACATCTGGATGTATGCAATTATTGGGAGACAGACTTGTTAGCAGGTCATCAAAAAGGCAGAAAAGCGTTGGGATATTGATACGTCCAAATCAATACGTATAAAATATATATAATAATATATAAAATACGTAATAATAAGGATAGAAACAATTATAGTATAGTATAGTATTACCGTCGGGTTAAGAAATTCACTTTTAACCAAAGCGATATCTCAAAAACCTTCCGGGTCGTTTCCTCGACGAGAGATGAATGGAAATCTACGTTCAAGTTGTAAATCGAGCTTGAATAGCATAAAAGGTTTTGGTTTGGTTTTCTAAATCTACTAAAAGGGAAAGCATATAAAATGGAAACTAAACTTTTGGTTTTAAACTATTTTTTAACTAAAAATAAAACTAATATTAATTCTAAGATTTAAAACTTACAAGATTATACTAAAAGTGATCTAAAAATATAAATGACTAAAATGCTTGCTAAGTGACGTGAAATGTTCATTAAGTGCGGGCTTAGGTTTAATGAATTAAAATGACAAGTAAAATGAAATGCTTAAAAAAATGACAAGAAATTAAATTGCATTAAAAATAAATGACGGAATGTAAATCGAAAAGACAAAACTTATGACTAAATATTTTTTAAATCTTTTTAAACCCGCACCTAAATTCCAAATCACTAATCACTTAACAAGCACTACTAAATCTACTCACTACTCATAATAAAAACTAAACATTTTAAAAATAAAGCTACACTAAGCATGGCATAAATCAAATAGGCAAACATAAAATAAAACAATAAAACTACTAATTAATTGAAAAAGGAATAGAAAATGAAACCTAATTGGAGACCCGCAATTAACCGAAAAACACCCGATTTATTTAACTAAAACAACTAATCAAAGTCGGTCTAGCTAAATAAACCCTTAAGCTCCGCGCCTCATGAGTAGACCGGTACCAAAAAGTAAATAAGCACAACAAATCAAATCTGTTAACAGTGTACAACTAATTCAACAAATTAACTTTTTGTGCAAGCCCACACATTAATCAGACTATATTAAATATGTGACGATTTCTATTTAACTAAAATGGACTAATTTCAAATCAATTAATATCTTAATTAAATTCTACAATCCTAACGCAACTCAAATTGAGGCCCAGCTACAAATTAGATCCAAATTAAACCCAAGTTAACAAAGATTCAAAGTATAAAATTAGCGAATGGCTTTAAGTCTACACTAAATCAAATCTGATATAAAGCTACAATGCCGAATAAGCCACATATTATTAAAGTTAACAATAGCATCTCATAATGATAAGCAACAATTTTAACACTAGATTAAGCTTTTTACATATTTCGACTAAATTAAACTTAAAAACTAAATGAGATTTAACTACAACAATTCTAACATCAAAACAAAAACTACGCCTAGCATCAATGATCAATCATTAAAACTTGAATAATTTCTAAAAAACTAAATGAGATCCTAACCTAATAAGCTCTAACCGAAAAAATAAGCTCAACAAAAGCCGAAACTAGAACATGATAAAACACGTAAGCTAGCACTATTTTACTCATGTGAACTTTATGAGCTTCAAACCGAATCTAAGAAGCTATTAAAGAGCTTGTTAGACATATGAGAGAGCTTTTTTAAGAAAACTTTTAAGAACTACATTCGGAAATAAACTCCATCCAATTTCATTTGTAAAGAATAACTAGAAAAGAAAAGGAGGAAAAAGAAATTAGCAACATCATTAAGCTAATCAAACATAATCTTCAATAAGCTAGAACCAAACTTGTTTACAAAATATTAATAAGCTGACGAAATAAGCGTTTACAATAAGTTCAGAATTCAAAATAAGCTATAACTAATTGAAATAAGCTAAGAAAAATACATTACAACTTTAAGAAAAACTAAATCCTACTGTTTTTCAAGTGAGGGGAGTGGGTTACATTTATAGGGAGAACAAGGGGTAGATGTGTAAAATCTGGCCCAATCATTTCCATCATCAATAGCCAATGATTGGCTTGTTTGTGTGCTCACACGGATCACGAGTATGGAATAAAAATTGGGCGGATGAGATGGCTTGGCGCCAGCTTTTCTTGTACGCAAATTCCCACAGCCGCTTGATCAAAATTCTGCTCTTGCATTCTTGGCGATATATAATTTCATGCCATTTTCATATTTGCAATTTTCCTTTGCCAAGTGTCGCAAGCTCATTCGCTTATTCCTTTGATAGTGGAGGAACATGTGATATTTTTTTTGATTAAATTCAAGGCACGTGACTAGTTATATCATATTTCATGCAGAATTTATGTAAATTTCCAGTGGGGCTAGTTAGTATGTCGTTTAAAAATTATAATTGGCTGGCCTGGCCCATTAAATGGGTCACGGGCTGGCCCAATAAAATCCGAATGCACCGATGGACTCGTTTTCACGCGCTCTTTTTAATCCCGTGCTCAGTTTCGTCCGGCTTTGTCTTTATTTTTGTCTTTTTCTTGATATCCGTACCTGCACATACACAAACACAAAAACAACATATATTTGCAATTTTTATTATGTTTTTGGTCTTTTGGGGTCGTTTTTCAAGGTAAAAAGTATGTATAAAATAGCGAATACCAGGGTGTTACACTTTGAAGATAACTTGTTCGTACGTTCAACGTTGTGACGAAGACTTGACCAATCTAGCAAAGGTGTGCGATTTCTCTTATGGTGCTCAATGCATACATTTGCTATCACTTTGGTTATGTGTCTCATAGAAGATGAGGATTTTGTCAAGAGGTTGCGATCTACTTATACTTTGGTCTTGGTATGAGTTTGACGTTATGTGGAGAGTACAAGATATAAGGCACAAGTTTGGGTTATTCTACTTCAACATCAAGTTCGTTATACTTAGTTTTCTTCATCAGTGATCATTACATAGAGCCTACAGAATTGAAGATTCAAGAGATGGTTAACATATGGGTTTTAGGGGAAGCTTATTGTTAAAATGTTTAACCATTTACATGCATCGAGGTGAAGGTTTTTACTACTGTAAGTCATTGTTACTACTGCTAGTTTAAGTTTCTACTGCTCAAGTTCATTTATCTTAAGGCACGTCATGGAGGGTAATTTGAGTTGTTAAAGGTTGGATTAGAAGTGTGATAGTGGTTTATGGTTGTCGAAATCAAAGTTGCATACTTTAGTCCCCTATTTGATTATGACAAAAAGGGGAAGAAGATTTACAAAGAAGATGTGCAACTTACAGATCCTTGGTGGAATGATCCTTATTCTTTCATATATATATTAGCTTCAGGGGAAGTTTGTGCTTATATGGTTTTGTCATTATCAACTAGGGGAAGATTGTTGGGAATTATATTTGAGTTGATAAGACAAAACATATGAAAGATGAAGGATTTAAAAGACGAAGGAGGAATTCTTCAAAAGATGGAAGATTACAGAAGATTTCCTAGAAGATAATTGTAAAAGTTAGGAAGATTTAGTTGTTTCCTAATACTTATCCTTTGTAAACCTAATATCTCTATTATATAAAGAGATATAGGTCGTATAGTTTTGTGTGTGTCAAGATGTAAAAACCCAGAAAAGTTATGTTGTATGTGTTCTAGGCGTCAAGTTCTCTAAGGAGACGCCTAGGTTTGGTTGGTTTAGCCTCAAGGATATTTGATTCCTTGTTATAGTTTAGATAACACGTTCTACCATTTGATCAAGGTAGAATTAGGGCTTGTAGTAGTCATGTATCATAGAAGATAATGATGAAACCTTGTTAAAATAACATTGATTTGTTCTTATTCCGCTGCATGTTATTTATCTTTCTTATACATCCTAGATATAGATCTAAACAATCTGAGCTTACAACGATCTAATGGTTTTCACATCACAACATGATCAAGCATTCAAAATCAAAATCCTACTACATCTACTAAATCTAATACATCCTACTACATATAATACATCTACTACATCTAACAACATAATCTACTACATCTACTACATCTACAAACTACATTTAACTTATATGTTCCTTAACAACAATATCTACATATTACGGCATTAAAGAGCATTCTCTAGCACATCACAACATGATCATGCATTCAAAATCAAAATCCTAATACATCTAATACATCTACTACATCTAATACATCCTACTACAACTAATACATCTACTACATCTAACAACATAATCTACAACATCTACTACATCTACAAACTACATTTTAACTTATAAGATACTTATCAACAACAACTACATTATACTGCATTACAGAGCATTATCTAGCACATCACAACATGATCAGACATTAAAAATCAATAATGTATAGTAAAAAGCCTGAAAATAAAAATCCTAGAACATCTACTACATCTAAAAAATAAACTACATCTACTAAATCTACAACATATAAAAATCATAATAAAAAGCGATAAACATAAAAAAGTTAAAGACTTTCAATAAGATGCTTACAATTAGACATAGAGGATGAACTACACTCGTTACTTGTTGATGATTCAATAGACATCTTTTAAAAAATCAATGAGATGAATTGTGATCTTAAACAATGGCAGTTAACAGTAAGCAACGGTGGATAACGGTTAACGATGGTTAAAGGTGGGGAAGGTGGTGGTTAACGGTAGAAACGGTGGGGAAGGTGGTGGTTACGGGTGGTTATCGAGACGTTCGGGGAGATGTTATCGAGAGGTTATGAGTTTTGTGTTGTGTGTAAAAAAAACATATTATATAGTGTTGAAAAATATTTACAACTATTACCCTTGTAGTTTCATATAAAGTACAAAATCACCCTTGAAGTTTTTTTTAAAAAAAGGTGGGGGATAATGGGACACATGGCGGGTTGTGATTTCACCCTACCTTTTTTATTATAAAATCTTATATATTTTACCCCAGCATACATATTTAATATGTATATTAATTATTATTTATATATATATATATTTTTATATATATATATATGTATATATATATATTATTATTATATATGTGATGGGGGAAACCACTTGGCCCTTAGATCCTAAAATCCCTTCGATATTTAGTTAGATCATTCTTTTTTTATTATGTTTTACATAGCTTAATCGAAAACTTCCTATTTTAGGAAACTTTCTATTTTTGGAAAAGTACTATATTCGGAAAGTTACCATTTTTATTAAGTCTCGATATCCGTTTATATTTATAATAGTATTTAGTTTATCTTGTCGAAACCTTCGTTGCCCATCTTATGTCTTTAATTTCTAAATGTGAATATTACAGGAAAAGTTACTATTTTTATTCCTTTCCTTTTTTAGATATCGACCAACAGTCTCTAAAAATACATTACTCGCATTATTGTATTAGTTAATTTTACTTTATCAATCGCCAATCACCTTCGCAACGCGTGTTAGCGTTTTATTAAGTTCTTCGTTGACTTTTTAGTTTGAATTTTAATTATTATATTTTATTTCTAGGTTGATCAATTTTTCTCGATTCGGACAAGAAGAGATTCTATGTAAACGATTTTCCGGACATCTTTTTAGTGTTAGATGAGTCCGATAACTTCGACATATAATTGATAAATCGCCCCTACAAGGAATTGTTGTAACTCTTGACTTTTTTAGTAAAAACAAGACTTTGACCATTGGTTTTGACCGTTAGTTCTCGATTTTATATCTAACGAGCGCGTGACAAGTAAAACATAATTCCGAGCACCGGAAAGCCGTAACGGACTACGGAAAGGGTCTAAAAACGTCGCTTTTTTTATTTCCGAGACAGCAACATTTTTGTTTTAGTCAAGAGTGTGGTTTTTACAAAAGAAAATTATAATCTCGTTTTCGCTCTATTTTTTTTTTTGTAATTTGGAGTTAGAAGCTCCATCTTATATCAAAACGATCATCTAAGTAAGCTTTATCATATTTTAAAGTCCAAAATCAAATTTCATAAAATCTCGATTCTCGTTTATCGTGCTAAACTTTCTGCAAAAAATGTATCTTTTGCAAATCACGCCAAAACTCATTTTTGACCAAAAAGCGCATCTAAAATACCTCTAATATGACATATAATTTATTCTTACACACTCAAAACATTTTTATAACATTGATTAACTAATCGATGCAAGATCTAGACGATTTCATCACATGCACGCATCGAAACTAATTCAAATCGTAGAACAATCAAAGCAAGTATAATGGAAAACTTACAAATGCTCAATAGAGCTAGTATAAAAAATATGATTCGAATAATTTATCGGACTCTTCCTTGTTCCTTGTTGATGCCGCGGCCAAACCAAGACCAAAACCAAAACAAATTCGTCCAAGACTCAAGCAAATAGTCCACTCAAGGTTTACCTTAATGCTTGTTTCTCGACCAATAACCAAAACCTAAGAACCCCTTTGTGTTTTTGAGCGGTTCGAACCCAAAGAACAAAACCAAACCAAAACTCAACTCCTCCCAAATAGATAGCAATCAAATAAACTACACCCTTGTGGTTTCTTTCTTGGTTCGAACCCCCAACCAAAACCAAAAACCTCTTTTTGTTTCAATAAAACTCAACCTCTCATAAACCTCATTGCATGTCTCTTTTTATTACATGGATGATCAAGTTATACCCTTCTAAGTATTATTTGGTTGCTAGAAAATCAAAAACACCAAAGGGTGTTTGCTTGGGTACTCGGCCGAACTCAAAGAGAAAAAGAGAAAAAAGAAAAAACCAACTTCCACTTGGTTCTTGGTTAATCCTAAACCATTTTTGAGAGATGTTTGAGTGTGTTTTTGAGATCAAACTAGAAAAATGGTGAGAGTGTGTGTGTGTTTCTATACTCGGCCGAACCCAAGGAACAAGAGGGAAAAGAGCAAAGTGAACTATGTGTATTTTCTTGGTTATGGGAAGGGTTTTAATCAATCTTGGAAGCAACCATGGAAATCATTGTGCATGTATGGGAAAAACAAATTTGGTGGAGTGTGTTTGTGTGTTATAGCCGGTCGGCTATACGGGCTAGAAAGGCTCATCATTAATTTATTTTTATTTTTTTTGATTTATTTACTAGCAATATTTCTTATGTAGACATTTAATAAAAATGTAGCTTGTACCCAATTAAATAAAATGCGAGCCTTAAACGCGAGCTTTGGTCAACGGACAAGGAACAAAGATGGCAAGTTTCAAAATAATAATTTATGGTCAAGAAAATAATAACGAAGTGCGTCGTAGATTTTTATGATGCTCAAAACGATTAACGAACGTGCGGTCAAACGTTCACTCGCGAAACGTCGAAAATAAAATTTCAAATTTCCATTCGCAATAAGATACAAAAATAATTAATTACGACAAATAAATTTTATTATGGTCGACGTTCGCTACGAGGAACTCGGTAAAAATATTAATTAATGACGTCGAACTCGCCATCGTCATACGCGTCGTGAAACTCGGGTTGTTACATTCCACCCACCTTAAAGGAGCGCCGTCCTGGTGCTCATCCTTTCTTATTCGCCTTAGTTTCTCTTACGGTGAGACGGATTCCTCGTTGTCAAATGGCCTCATATGCTTGAACGCACAAATTATTCGATATAATACTCGTCTTGACCATTCCGGATGTGAGTTAGTCGAAACAAATGGTAATTATACCAACAAAATAAAGATACAATCGTGGAGGCTCTTATTAAAAGAGGCAAAACAAGTCGCGAAAATATATTCGACAAAACCAGATCAGGATTCGACGTCATAATTATTATTTTATGAGTTTTATGATTGATCGTCGACATGTAAAATTTTAATTGTCGAAAATAAATATTTTTGTATTTTATTTGAAATAAATTGGAGAAATTTTTATTTTTGTCGTTTCACGAGTCAACGTTTGACCGCGCGATCGTTAAGCATTATATGCATCATAGAAAATGCGACGCGTCTCGTTATTATTTTTATGATCGTATGAAGGAATATATTAATTTCACACACACTAATAAACTTAGAGAGAGAGAGAGAGTTAAAGAGAGAGTAGATGGGAGAACACACTCAAAAACACACACAAGATTATGAGAAAATGCATTCAACCAACACCCTCTCCATGTGTGGAGAGGGTTTATATAGTTACAAGATATGGGCCGGACCGGGCTTTCCTTGGACTTTCTATAAGCCGGCCCAGTTAGCTTACTAATTATTACATAATATTGTCTAACTATTACAAAGGCTCGTGAGATCGATAATGGTCGTCACTTCACTAAAAACTGAATTCCTAACAATCTCCCCCTAAGGGACGATCGTTGAGATCTCATAAATGATCAACACTTTCTGTGTTCCTAACAATCTCCCCCTAAGGGGTGATCATAGAGATCTCTCCTTATGACCTTGATCATTAATCGTTGAAGCTTCTTGTCTTGATCTTGAGTCCTTTTTGTGTAATAGTTGATCTTTTGTCTTGCTTCTTTGCGTAGTGATCATTGACTTTAGGCTTGAGCTTGTTCCTTTATCTTGACTTGTATGTGAATATGTGATCTTGAGCACCTTGAGATCATCAACCAAGCATAATCTCTTTTCGCCATCTTGTAAACTTTGCCATCTTGTGAACTCGTGACTTTTGGACCGACATGCTCATACCTTTCTTGATTTGATAGCTTGAAAGCTTTAATGATGCATCTTTCTTGAAGTTCTTTAACTTTAACACTTCGTCACTTTTGGCTAGAAAATGTTCGGGTTTGATCAGAGTGACAGAAACTTCTTTGAAATTCTTTGACTTTAATGCTTTGTCACTTCAAGAAAGACGTACGATATCAGAGTAGCGGAAGTCTTGAAACATGTACTTGAGATTTTATGATGTCTTTATGTTTGTCGGTCGGGTATAAGCATGTGGCTATGAATCTGTGAGTCAGGTGGAACCATGTACCTCCATGACCATCTTTAAGTATCATGCATTAAAATAGTTAGCAATAAAGTATGTGGATGAATATGGCTTTGTCATTCGCCACGTGTTTGGTTGGAGTAACCTTCGAATCTGTAAGGATCGATCTGTGATCAGGTAGATTCAATTTAAGAAGAATCTCCTTGACAGAATTTCCAGCTGAAGTATCGAATCTTTCTAACACATATGTATTAGATTCATCAAACTCGTCTCTCCGGCATGGTGACGTGGGGGGGGTGGTGGAGAATGGGGGTTTCTCATTACCGGAATGTTCTCAAAGCAGACAGCCCCCCTCCCCCCCCCCCACCCCCCCCCACCGCCCCTCCCCCCCCCCCAGCATGAATAAGAGTGAACCAGTGAGTTACTGTCTTACCGATTGAATAGAAAAATTGATTTGAAAATCAATCGACATGTCACTTGCTAAAGTGGTTTTGTGACACTTTGAGAGTTTTAAGCAATTCAAAATTCATTAATCGTCGATCCATAACCTGGAACAAGTTTGATTCATATAGAATCGCACCATTGTTGCTTTCCAGTTGTCACAAGTTTGATTCATAAGAATCGCACAAGTCACCTACCATGAGCTTATTTGATGTTGGCTCAAGCAGAATTTTCATCTTCACTGTGAATACTTAAGTATCACTCGGATGTTCTGGAAAAATTACAAGGATAATGTGTAGAACTCTTTATATATTTCTCGTTATTCACATTGTGTGAAATAGCAAGCATAATCTTTGACAAGTGTCCTAATGAGATTTATGGATGATCTCTTTTGGCTCTAGACTCAATAATGCACTTTGGTTTTAGTGATCGGAGGCTGGAGCAGACTGCCACCTTTTCAATACCAACTAACTCAGAGTGAGAAAGTTGATAGAAATGCGTGTAATCTCTGTGAGAAATAAAACAGAAATCTTTTGAGAGATTATGAGTGGCTAGGGAGGGTTGTGCATTGCATCACTGGGTCCATGATGTCAGTCTTCAATGTCAGTAATCATCTTTAATTCTTCAACTCCTTCAGTGCTTACCGAGACTTCATAACCAGTACCTTGTTGGGTTTGTACCAGTACTAGCTCCATCTCAGTCGGCACTTTTCCCTTAATCTCACTTTTACTCCTTTTTACATACCTAAGGACTACTACACTATCTAGTAGAATATCCCTGGGTAGATCCCCCCGGTTCTGGCTGGATCATAGGAATAGATACCTAAACTTAGCCACCTTATAACTCCAATATGGTAATTTAAATGGTCGGTCTTTGGTACTTCCACATTTCAGCCAATCACATAACAATTTGCTCCCCCTTCATATGTGCATTGATTTAAATCGAAAGAGTTTAAGCACATATATGGAAAGCATACACTTGAATCTCAAAAACTCCCCCACATATTAGCCATATATTTTAAATCACATCTCCTCCCCTTATCAATATATTAAATCTCTTGATATTTTTGGATAACAATTGATTCAAATATATCTGCTTTCGGGGAAAGAATGTCCAATTATTAACAAGGGTAAGGCCCCCATAGGAACATGTTAATGCCCCACCTTAATTTTAAGAAGGGTAATTATTATGTGTTTGAGTATGTTAATTTGAAAAAATTTGAAATTTACTAAGAAATTCTCTGAAAATTTCATAGTATCAAACACTATATATTCCTAATTTTTTAAGTCTACACTACATATTAATGTATTTCACAATAGAGTTTATTAAGACAAGATTTGACCTGAATGATGAGAACATCATATGATAGAATCATATGGTACTTTGTAGCAGCCGTAGGTCTTCCCTGTAGTCTCTCATAAGAAGTTGTCTTAGCTTCCTCCTAAATCACCAATCCTTTCTTGAGTAGATTCAAACCTTTCTTGCAAGCCGCATCAAGCAGTCTTAATGTATAAAGCCCAGATATCTGAAGCACACAATTAACTCTTTCAAGAATTTGATACCGCAACACCAAAGTTAATTAAGTCCCGGATGTCCGTATTTCTCCTTATACGATAGTGATGATATAAATTGTAACACCAAAGTCAACTAAGTCCCGGATGTCATAATAATTCCCTCTTAAGTAGTCAAAATGAAAACACCTAAGTTAACTAAGTCCCATATGTACTCATTTCTTTCTGCAGAATACTGACTAACTTAAGGAATCATCATACTTATCAAACCTATGTGTACCTCTTTTGTCAACTATTCTACTCTCTTTTAAAAAAATTAGCTTAGTGATTAACCATTTGAGGAAGCATTTATTAAATCAATAACCAATCTTCTCACGCTTAGAATAAATCTTATTAGCACGAACACACTAACGAGCAAAGAAAAGGAAACATAAATCAAGAGAATCCCCCTAGTATCATAAATTGATGCATATTGACTTCACAATATATTCTCTACCCCCCATGTAGTTGAAATAGTGTCACCCAAAAGTAACAGATAAACACATGATTTTCTCTGCGGTTATGACATTCGTCTTCCCGTAATGACCTAAAATGAGAATAAGGTATAAATTCTATCACGTGTACTCATTATATTTCTTGTATATCTATTCCTTCCCCCTTGCTGGTTTTGATACCTCGGAATCAACAAAACCTAGTACGCATATATACTCGAGATCGTTTTTGGAGAATAAATAAGCTTAGATCTATCCCGTGAGAATCAACTAAGTCCTAAATTGCAAATAAGTCCATAAAGTTTGAAACAAATGACATCTAAAGCTCTTGTAGTTAATATAAATTAACTCCCCTTGAAATTGTTATCCGTCATTATCAACAACTTTATCTGTTTGTTCCGTGACTTATTTTGAAAGACCGTTTTAAAAGATTATTTGATGACACATTCTCCCCCTCAAATAATGACTCGTTTTCTATTTAAAGAGTTGTTGTCATTGTTTGAGTGGTCGATTTGTCTTTAAAAATCTTTTTGTGATTACTGAAAACACTGATTTATTATGAAGACAACTTTTTAACAATAAAAATAAGATTTCTCTTATTTTGACAAATAAATGCACTGACACGTACACTTATTGTATATAGGAAGCACGGGTTGTGTTGCAAAGTAAACACAAGCCTTTGCATGGTCATAAAGTAGACCATGCCCGAGAATAAATTCCCGTTATGAGGTCAAGTTTTCTTTTTGAAATACTTGCCTTTAAGATGATGACCGGGTTGCTATCTGAAATAATAGCAAGCCATTTGGCATGTTTTAAAAACATTTGGAACTTCTGCTCGAACTTCATTTACAGCCTCGTATCATTATTGAATGACATTTCTAAGACCGTAAATGTTATCGATTTTCAGAAGACATGCCATTATTACCTCTTTTTATATTTTTCTCATTTTTTAATTTTTTCTTTGGTTTTAAATATTTTATATTTTTGTATTTTGTTTTTATAAAAGGTTTTTGAAAATGAAAAATCTTTTTGGTTTTTCTGGTTTTGAATATATACATATGATACACAGGATATCAGAATAGGTACCACCACTATTCTTCAGCTTCATCTGCCAACTGTTTCAGTGTCTCAGGCGTAAAACTTCGCATTCCTAGCTTGTTGATCAGAAATTCAATTCTTTCTCTGCATAGGGCTTTAATAAAGATGTCTGCAAGTTGATACTCCGTGTTGATAAAGTAAAGCTCTACTACTCCATTCTCCACTTGCTCTTTGATGAAGTGGAATCTGATGTCAATTTGCTTTGATCGAGAATGTTGAACATTGTTGCAGCATAAGACAATAGCGCTTTTGTTATCACAGTACATTGGAATTTTATTGAATCCAAGGCCATAGTCGGTAAGCTGTGATCTCATCCAAAGGACTTGAGCACAACAGCCTGACAAAGCAATATATTCAGCTTATGTACTGGATATCGTAGTGCTTTTCTGCCTTATTGATGACCAGCTAACAAGCCTATCTCCCAATAATTGCATACATCCAGATGTACTTCATCTAGTATCTTGGCAACCCGTATGATCAGCGTCTGCATAAGCTGTTAGAGCAATAGAAGAATCCGTTGGATACCAGAGTCCACTATTAACGGTTCCTCATAGGTATTTAAAGATTCTTTTTACAGCATGGTTGTTGATCCCAATGAATAGATCTTTAACTCCTTAGCTTGTAAGGTTTAGTACCCTTGGATAAATCCAAAAATACTAAGAATGAAACTTTGATTGAATGGTATAAACTATGCGAAATCTAGTTTATATCACTAAGAAGTATTCTCAATGAAACAGTAAAGTATGTTTTGACACAAATGTATACTCAACACAACAAGCTTCAATATATTAATACGATCACTCTGACTTAGTGATAGGGTTTACAACCTTGAAGCTATGAACTCTATGGAAAACTGAGATGGAAAACTTATATCTAACTTCACGACCTAGGATCTCCTTTTATACACCAAGGAGTCCTTTACAAGATAACTACAAATCTTTTAAGATCTTCTATAATTCTAAACATATACATATCTTTCTATTGAATATAGAATATACACCATAAATAACTCCATGCATATCTTGTTACACGTCTTTGTCTTCAAAACCTTCAGCAGTATTAACTTCTTCACTGGCAGTACAAAAATAACACTAGCAGTACTAATATTATACTGGCAGTACTAACTCAGTTAGTACTGTTAGTTCTATTTCCAGCAGTACTAATCTTTGAAGATTTATTCCCAACAATCCTCCCCTAAACTTGTGATTTACCTTCAAATCCCAAGTTTCTTCTGACTTAAATCTTCTATTCTGCTTCTGCTGAGGATTCTTCCAAACATTCTTCTACTTCTGTACTTGTGACTTTATAAACTTGAGAAGTTCATATGCCATTGTGCTTTCATGATCAACCTCCAATCTTTTACTTAACATTCTTGATAACATTTCCTGATTAAGAGGATATTTCTTCTCAATCATCATGTGAATAGCAATTCAATTGTTCATTAACAAAATATGAATTCCACATGAATCAAATGGTCTCTGAGTTATCAAATTGTATTCATTTTGATTCTTCCAGACTTCATCAGGCTCAAATAGGATATTCAAATCTCCCCAAAGCATTAAGTCATAACCTTCTGGACTTGATGTCATATACCTTGCTTTAACTAGCCTGTGTAAGTCTAGTACATCCTGTCTGTCAAAATCATCAAGCATCTCACTGAAGATCTTGTAATTCTTGGAACTTCCATCTGCTCTGATGATTTGATAATACATAAAGTTTTCTGTCAGAACATAGGTCTTCCAATCAACTATTGGATTCAACTATTAGATACTTAGTAGCCAAAGATTCAATTTCCATAGCAAATTCTTCTCTTGGAACCAGATCTAAATAGGCTTTAAGTTCTTCCTTCTCCTTCTCATATTCTGTCTTC
>BQNB010038368.1:12144-47480 GCA_026074375.1 Tanacetum coccineum | reverse complement strand
ATGTTGATGTTCGTTTACCAAATTTGTGTATTTTATTTTATTTTTTTAAGGACAATTTTTTTTAATTTTTGATTTTTTTTTATTTTAATATGATAACTATACTAAAAATAAAAAGAAAATATTTTTTACTTTTTATATATTTTTTTAATTTTTTTGGATTTTTGAATATTTAACAAAAATGAAACTTTCGAGGACGAAAGGATCTTCAAACCAAATCAACAAACGTAAAACGAAGGAATATTTAACACAAGTCCCCGGCAACGGCGTTAAAAATTGATACACAATATAATATTCCAAAAGAGCAATTAAGAACTTTCCTAAAGTCTCCTCTAAGAAAAGCTCACTCTAAAAGATATATATATAATATATAATACATATATTTAACCGGGAAGATTGATCACCTGGGTCGTTTCCCCAACGACTTGTGAAATTGAAATCACGTTTTATCTCGGATTATGATTTGAATGAGAGAAAAGATATTTTTGAGTATCTATTACTACTAAATAAAAGCAACAATCAATTGAAAGCAATTAAACACTTTAACTAATTAATTGGAACAAATAAAACGTGACAAATAAGCAAATACACTAAATTAACTCCTAAAAATGCAAACTAAATTTCTAAACCTAAATTAGGACAAAAGAAAATTTTAAGAAAAGGAAAAACATTTTTTTGATTATTTTTTGAATTTATTATGAATTAAAAACTATTTAATCTAATTAAATCCTAAAAAATAGCAAATTAAGCCCTAAAAATTTAGAAAAAATAATTTTTAACCTTAGAAAAGTCTAAAATAACATTAAAACTCAAAAAACTATTTTTAACTATTTTTAAAATTAAAATCCTATTTTTAAACTTAAAATTAAAAGCTCAAAAATGAAACTTAAAATCTAAAAGGTGTAAAAATGATTTTACTGAATGTAAACCTAAAAGTAATTTTTATAAAACTAAAAACTATTTTTTTGTAATTTTTGAAACTTTTTTCTATTTTTTAAGAATTTTCTAAAATTAAAACTTTCAAAAAATGATAAAAATTAATCTACTTAATGAAAAAATTCAGGGAAAATCTAAAAAGCGATAAAGGACTTAAGAAAAATAAGAACTATGACAAAGCTAAACAAATAAGCCCTAAATAAGCTACAATAAGCCACGGTAGGAAAATGGGCTTAAGGCCAAAATTATGTATAAAGATTTAAAGAAAGGAAATGCTCATGGATGAGCTATTGAAGCACAATGGTTAACACGTTAGGTTTGTGTGTGGGAAGTCACGGGTTCAAGGCTGTCTAACACCCCTTTTTGCAAATTTTTTATTTTTTGAATTTCAAAGCTAGAACTTATTAAGGACACTATCCTAAGCACTTTTAATAAAAGCAACACTAGCTGAAAACCAAAATTAAGCTCTTTAAGAGCTTATGAAAGCTGCTGTTTGTAAGATGCCTTTTTGAGGTTTTTTTAAAAATGACGTTTTTCATTAGAAGTGGACACACTTCAAATTTAAGCTCAATTCTAAAATCATAATCTGTTCTAGCTAGCTAATGATGTGTTTATCATAATTTTATTTAGTGACCCTATGCATTAACACTTATAGTCTAACAAATATTAATTATATAAAAAAAAATTAAATTTAACTGGTTTTGAGGATCTAAAATGCAAACTCAGAAGTAAATTCTAAAAGGCTCAAAGACTCTATAAGCTTAAATGCAAAATAAACTAAATTAATCCCTAAGCTTTTGAAATCTAATTAACCTATATATAAGCTAAGTATCCAAGTTATAAAAACCTAAGCTATAAGCTAGTAATCTTAGATTAAATCCTAAAACTAGTTACTACTGTTTTATTTTTTTTGGGATTTTTGAAAAAATTTTAAAGTAATTTTACCTTAAACATTAAGTAAATTTATGAAACTCAGTCTGTTCTATATTTTCCTACATGTAATCTATAATCCTACTAAATTTTAAACTCTAATTTCCATTAAACTAGCTTAAAATGCAATCAAAAATGTCAGCAATTTTAACTGCTGATATGCAAGCTGATGCACTTGACAAGAGTACTAAAACCAAAATGCAGGTGTCCAAAGTGGTCACTTCTGCACTTGATTCACTCAATTAGAGTGTTAAAACACAAAACAAGCAAAATCCAAGCCTTGAAGGGCTTGGATTAAATTTTCACAAGCCAAAAGAAGTAAAAAAAATACCCTGGTGCTGGCACACCCAAATTAAACCATAACTTTTTGATTTTTGAAATCTAAACTTTAAAAACTCTTTTACTAATAGTTTAAAATGATTATGAAACTATCTCAAGCAATTTGCACAAGTCACTTTGACTTTTAGAGGTCAAAGTTCAATAATCCAAACACCCCTTAATATTGTTGACAGATTTCAAAAGGCTTTTAAAATTGACAATCCATTATAAACTTTGATACAGACATATGGCTTATAACAAGCGTATGAAACATGTTTAGAATGAAATAATTAGGAATCAAAGTTCTATCTACTTCATTTTTTTATGAAATTTTTTTAAGACATCATAATTGGAAATCACTAGATCTAAACTTTTAAGCAAAACAGATAAGCAAATTATTAATAAGCAAAAGTAGATGAGCATAAGATGGAATAAGCTATAGAAAAATCAATTAGAAAAAGCAAGTTAAGCATATAGTTAATAAGCTTATTTAGTAGCGTTTAAAACAAAGAATTTAAATGAAAACTAACCAATAGCTTCAGCTAAACAGAAGCTTATGCTCTAATGAGCTTATCAATAGCTCTGGCTTATTCTAAGTAAGCCAGTAAAGTCCCTGGGGATCCCTCATCTTTGGATCCCTCCTGCATGTGCTTTAAAAGTCCAATTAGTTAAGGTATTAACTAATATTAGGATTCAGTAGTATGTAAGGATGAATCAAGTCTTTTCACTAGTTAGAGACTAGTGAGAGCTTTAGATAGCTTATTATGAGCTTATGAGACAATTTAAATCAATAGAAATTATTTTAGAACTTATGGTAAGGTAAAGAGATTAAGACAAATCACAAACTAAATTTCATTAACTAAAAGTTTTGAATACATGATTAAAAAGAAAATTACAACTCATTTTAAAAGAAAATTACAATAAGCTATTAAAAAGCTAAAAGCTAAACTAGGTGTAAAAGAGAAAATTAAAGAAGTTGTTCGTGTGGTGTGTGAGTGTGTGTATTTATAAAAATAAGCTGGTACCTTCTAGCCTTTCCTTGCTTTACACTCTCCAATCAACACCGTACATTCCATCAATCATTGGTGAGTAATTTTTGGCCATTTGATCAAGTCTTGAGATTCACACGGATTGCCAGCGTGGCAATCCGTGTGATGCTCTTGTGCTTGTTCCGTGAGTAGTCTGAGTATAAAAATCCACTCCTTGTGTGTTTTCTCATGTCCAATGTGGCATTCCCCTTGTGGGATTGACCATGAGGAAAAGTTTGATGTTGAAAATGCCCTGCCCATGTGTACTTTAGTACTTGAATCGACTATTGCACCCTTTAATTAGTAAAAGCCCTTTGATTTGACCCGTGGTTATGTTGGGAGAAACGGTGAACAGTAAAACTATTCTTGGTGCCTTTTTATAACTGAAAACGGGTAAAAGAATTTTAAACTTTGGGTATTGGCAACTTGGGTCCTCCTCTTTGTTAGGTGTAAAAGTATTACACATCCAAGTGTATTACAACTTTCAGAAATGGCATATTTGGTCCTTGGACTTTTATAAAAGGGTAATGGGCTTTAGGGTTTTGGGCCGGGTATGGGCTTTGGATCCGGGTGAGGTTTTAAGGTATATAGTATAACAACTCATAATTTTTATTATTCAATACTATTCTTAATATATTCCATTATACGGTAATTTTGTCCTTTATTACATTACTTGCATTGTTATATCTCAGTACATTAATGTAACTTGCCATATACTTAAGTAGAACTAGCTCACGCACACTACTATGTCATCCTGTCTTTTATATGTCAGAAAAACATCACAATATGTCAAGTCAACTATCATATATTCATTTTACAAGTACATTATTCTATAATGTACCATTTTGCTACGTTATAATCAAATGGGCTTTATTAATAACGTTATCGTATACCTCTAAACCCTAATATGCGAAAGAGATAAAATTCTAAAGTGAATGCACACAGCTTACTAAAGCATATATAAAGTTTATCTAACATTCTCATTTGAAATATAAACTCCTCTAAGTCAAGTTTAAGCTTTCAAAAGCATGTGTACAAGTCATTTAATGCACGATATCCAAAATAGCGTTTTACTCGTTTTCATTTTAATTTCTTTCTTCACCACTTATGTAAAGCTACTCTACTTTTTCTACAATGTGTAAAACACTAATTATTCTATTCTTAAGCCTTCAAATACATATTTCACTTCAAAACATAATTCAAAACCCAAAACCCTAAACCATGCTAGATTATAAACCATGACATGTTTCTTCATTTTTATCCATTGTAAACCTAAAACAACTCTTAATTAAGTTTTAATAACTTAATTTATAACATTATCAATCATTTTCAAACATCATTTCATCATTCTACTTCAATTACACAAGAAATAAAATCAGGAAACCCTAATTGTACCCTAATTGTGATTTTGACCCGTTTACTCATTTTTAGACCATCTCATTCTCAAGTAAGCAACCAAGAGTCTTATTGTAAACCCATATAAATGTATTTTACAAACTTTCCCATCAGTAAAACATCTTGCTTCAACAACTGTCGAGAAATACAAGCTAGAAACCCTAAAAGCCTTATATGAAACCTAATTCCAAGCTACGGCTATTTCTTTCAATTTCAACCCATATTAACAAAAAACCATGATCAAATTCATTGGATATAATACTTTTTTTAAGCTATAGGATCGTATTCCATTCATTCCTAATCAGAGTATGCATATATAAACCCAAGAAAGTCAAGAAAACCCTAAATATGCCCTAATCAAACACGTGACCTCATTCTTTAATACTAATCGTTTTAACCCAAAAAACAATTGCTAATCTTTGTTAATACTCCTATATTCAGACTTGGTACAATATAATAACTATCTTAATCAAGTTACACATGAAATAAAAAGCTTGAAAACCATGTGAAAACACTAGTCCGAACCCCAAAACAGCCCAATCCCTTCACCAACAATTTTGAACCATTTTAAACCATTCAAGTGTAAAATCTTATATGAACCTTTCTTAGGAAAACCCTTTAAAGCAGCATAACCCACCTAAATTAGACCATTTCTTGTTAAAAAGGAAGGCACATGACCCTCTCTTTTGCTAGAAACAGCCGTAGCTGAAGTACCACCACAAAACCATTCTAGTGCTTTTAGATCCATGACTCATCCAAACTCATTCCTCGCTTCTACATCATGTACTAGACCATAAAGTGGGCTCACATCAGATTCATGAGCTTCCTTAACCTCCTTGATCTCAAACTAGTATAAATAGAGCTAGAAACCTTCACTTCATTCTCATCCCCCACTCTCTTATCTCATACCCATTATAGGCAGCAATCCTTTGCTCCCTTATGATCCTAGGATCATTAAAGAAGTTCAAGAAGTGAAGTTTGAGATTTGAAGCTCCCCGGGAACAAGATACAAGGCGTACGAGTGGAAATACTACCCGAAACGACCCATTTCCACCATTTTTGATCCTTGAAGCTCAAACCCAGGTTTTGAATGTTCTACTTCTGCTACTACACCCTTATAATGTTCATATGATCCTAAATATACTCTTGTTAAAGTTTCATAACTCAATTCATGCTTATTTTCCATTTTGATCCAAAACCGTACACCCGAAACCCTAATTTCATGTTTTTCTTAAAACTAAATGTTATAATGATTAAATATTGTTATAATCTATCCTAGCATGCTTAAATAATGTTAAAATAACCACTTTATTGATTAATGAAGGAATTTGAACTTAAAACCCGCGCGTTTACGTTTTGAAACCCTAATTTGACCCGTTTTACTTCCTAGCTTAACGAATCATTAATTTAAACTTGCGTTGTGTTAAAACTTCATATTTTAGTTTATTATAACTTATAAATGTCTATTGAAATGTTAAACTAAGCTTGCATGGCAATTTGGACATGTTTTGTAATTATAATCCATGCAAGGGGTATATATCGTAACTTTCGGAAACTTATAACTAAAAGGACTATAAATGTCATTTTACCAAAATGTTATAACCTTCAGGGGTCTTTATGTTCACTTCAAAGTCCAAGGTTTACTTGGCATATCTTTCAAAGTTGAGGGACCAAAGTCGTAAAAGTGCAAACTCCAAGGACTATTTTGCAACTTTTCAAACCCCAGGGTCTAAAATGTAACATTTTGAAAAAGTATAAAATCATGCTCAAAACATTATCCAACATAACTTTAATTAACGCTTCTCGTGCTTAACATTTCCAGATATTGATCAAAACGCTTAAAACCGATTATATCATATCACAATACTAGGGAGCTTCATATTAAGGAGTTTCATCTTGGTAGCTCCTCAAACGTTTACTGAATGACTTCTGAATTATGATGGCCCGAACGGTGATACAATAATTCCAAACTCTTCAATCAAACTCATAACTCTTAAAACTAAAGTTCTAGAGTACAATCTTCCTAAGACTCAACATATTTACTCAGGTTGCTATTGACGGCTGTTTACTATCATTTTACTATATCAACATTCCCCGGTTAAGATTGTGATAAGGTCGTCAGCTTTCATTTTGGAATATTTATTACATCTACCTATCAGGTGAAGTTCATAACCTCGCCTTTACTTATTTACATGTTTTATAAACCCGCGAGGGGGATACATGCTTGTTACAAACTCTTTTACATACTCGTTTATCTTATAACAATGTGATTACTTTTCAAAGACTTATACATGCTTAAACCAGGAATACAAGTGTTTTTACAAGTTATATGCTATCCTGATACACTATTACAACTACTGTCTAAGTTACATTATGCCAAAAGTCCCTCATTATCATGGACCATTAATCACTTTCGGGTGAACGCGAATATTGTGGATAGATCTATCGGGATTGACGAATCATGTTTGTGTTAGCCGGATAGGTAACCAAACACACTATATTTGAATTTCATAGGTATATGGCAATTACCTACACCGAGGGCCATTATCTCTCTATATATATATCACATCATTTTGGGTATATATATACACTAGTCAGTTTGTGTTGCTGTAGCTTAGGACAGAACTTATATATACCAGACAAGCAAACAGACCAACAAGACACTAACGCTATATAACGGTTACTATGTTAATTGCATTCGTTTGGCAAGTATTACAATTACGAGTATATTATACATGACCCAGTTCATAACAATTAACATTTTTTATAATATTTGTGTTTGTACAAATTATTACATTATGATTGTATTCAAACTGTTTATCAAACCTATGAACTTCATTAACCTTTGTGTTGACTTTTTGCTTGTTTATCTTAGGTTATGAGCTATATACGGCCGGAGTGGCATGGACCATGAAGTGGGCTTAAAAACTTGTTAGTCATTCAATTGTATGTAACTTATATTTTGGGGCTGCCTTTGTAAAACTCTGATTTGAAATGAATGATAACATATCTTTTGAATAAACGTCTCTTTTGGGTCGTTTTCTATGATTATGATTGTTGTATCCATGAAGTAATACCCCAGATTAGCTTCCGCTGCTATATTGTAAAAATGGGGGTGTTACAGATTGGTATCAGCGCCATGGTTATAGAGAACAAGGTCAAACCATAATATATAACCACATTTTTTTTCTAGCCATCATGTCCTCCGTGCCACTACATCCGGAATCAGTATGAATGATAACATAATTATTATTACTATATTATATCCTAAATAATTTGTTATTTACAACTAGGTTGTTAATAGAACGATGTCTTCTCCCAACCACTCTACTTCTGATATTGAGGATGCTTTTTCCTCTATGAATATTCTTAACTATACTTCGGTCTCATCGGATTATTTCCCAGCTTCATCGGGAAGCATTTCTTTTAACTCTTCTGAAAACTCTAACGATAATATGATTCCACCGGTATTCTCATTTTTCTACAATAATCCTTGTTTGAAGGATGTACAAGATTGTTATGTAAGGATATTACTATTTCATCACCAGTCCTTATTACCTTCACCAGCTATTTTTTGACTCATCTTGGTTTTACACCATCACTACTATTGATCCCGATATTTCTTTGTTACTGGAGAACTATTACACATAGAAGTAAAATCATTCGCACTTCTTCCTAACTACGCTTATCTATCATCTCGAATCAAACTTGTATTTGGTATCTACCATCTATTTCAGTTTTATACTCCTATCCCTACTTCAAGTATTTTGAAATAGGGATAAAATGTTAGATATGATTGTATCTGAAACATCTGAGAAAACAAGGAAGATATTTTAAAAATTACTTAGATGAACTCTATCTTCACCACATCGAGAAAATGGAGGAAGGACGTATTGATAGAATGATCATACGAAGGAATAGTGACGAACTAAAGACCAAACTCAAGAAAATCCGTACTCAGATTATCAGACTTCAAAAGAAGCGGTTAGGGCAAAAAGATAAGATTGCTTTTGCTCACTACAAAAATTTCCAATCTTGAACAAATCATTGAGAAAATCCAAGCTCGTCACCAAACAGATCAGGAGGATCTTTAGGATGTCATCGACCGGCTCAGAATCAACAAACTCTTAGACTAATTATAGCTTTATCCTAGCCATGGGATGTGTGGTATAAATAAAAACGCTTGTCAAATCTTGACTATGTACAGTAAGAAGGCAAGTTATTTATAAAGGCAATCCCGTTTCGTATCTTATTGTTTCCAATTTATCGCTCTTTCATCATCATTTCCACCAATTGCATCATTATCTCCGTCTTCATGAATCATACCATAACCCCTAAGTGCTTAAAATTCAAAAATAAGCATTTCTCTTTAAGCATTTTAAGCATCACATTTTCTTTTAAGTATTACCTTCCAAAACTTATGATGTCATTCTTACTACGTGTTATCTTGTGGATAGAATGCCTCCCAAAAGGACGTCAACATCTGAAACACCAGCCATAACTTTAGCTGCCATCCGGCAACTAATTTTGATTGCATTTCCTCAGCTATGAAAGCTAAGTGTGCTATCATGCAAGTGCTCGTTAATTCCCAATAGGAACACGGACTACAAAAACAATAAAAATTGGAATCCTGTTAGCAAAAACGGGAAACTATAAAGAGTTTGTTAGCTGTCAACCTTTCTACTTCAATGGTACGGAAGGAGCAGTTGGCCTCATTCTTGGTTTGGCGATTGAATTAGTATTTTCTCATTGCCACTGTTCCGAAAAAACAAAGTGACATATGCCTACGGTACATTATAACGAGGAATGCATGGTCATTGTGGAATTCATCACACTCAACCTATTGAATAGATCAAAGCCAATCAAATACTTGGACCGAATTGAAAAGACTATTAACCGATAAGTATTGCCCTCGAATGAAATCAAGAAAATGGGAAGACATTTTTGACACCTTCGTTGTAAAAGGAAATGATTCTTAAGGGGGGTCTTACATTAGGTGATTCCATGAATTAGCGTTTATGCCCCAACATGGACCAAATGCCGAGGAACTTATGGATGTCTTCATCAATGGATTAAATAGAAGTATTGGAGGAATTTACTGCCTCAAAGCCTCAAACTTTGGAGGAAGCCATCAACATAGCCCAGAGGTTAATGGATCAGATAATAAATCATGATTCTGTACAAGAAGCTAATGATCATAAACGAAAGTTTGAGGATAAGGGAAACATCATCAACAACAACTATCAGAATAACTATTTCAATAACAACCGTAAACAAGATCACCACACGCAGCAGAACAAGAAGCAAGAAACATTCAGGATTATACTGTACCAATGGGTATACAAGGATCGTCCTTGTCTGAAAGGTGCACCTGCATCACTAGGTCCTTGCACACCCCCCCACCCCCAATTGCTAGTTTCGAACTTGCAACAAGATAGGTCATCTGACCAAGAACTGCAGAAAACTGGCTACTGGAAACAACCAACAAACAGTATCCGTAACCTATAATACCTGTGGAAAGAAAGGACATTATGCGAATCAGTGCCCAAAAGCAAACAACAGGGCCACAAGAAAACATACTTAGAGATGAGCTTAATTTTGTTCACTTTAGGATTTTACCTTGAAACAATCTCGAGGATATTCAACTTCATTAGAATCTTCTTCATCTAAAAACCCCAAATCATCAATCCGCCGTCTGTTACTTTTATATACTACAAGATACTTAGCAAAGTATCAAACTTTTTTTTCTATGTAAACGTTATCCATGAAATATAAAAGTGACGATTTCATTACATTTGTTATCCGGTGTATCAAAACTCTAACATTGTTTTCAATATCTATTATGTTCAAATTGAATACTCTCTATACATTTGCAACATATATTATCATCCTGAGTTATATGGGGTCAGTACAATCATCTCTCAATATTATCATAACAATTCATTTTCTACACATTACCATATTGTGTTTTTAGCTTAGGTAGACGATTTATGATCATTCTTAGCTGAAAATGAATTAGGCACTTCTTCATTTGAATAAGGAAATTAATAAAAAATCTCTGAACTATGAATTTATAAATTTCTCAGTTACAAGGAGTTGAATGCTTCTTTTTGTAAGTGACAAAATTATAAATAAGTAGGCTTAAGTATATAACATACGTACAAACAAGTTTCTTTCAATCCGTTTGTACAAACAATTCCTTAATCATTATCATTATTACCTTCATTACCTTCATCATCTGTTCATTTCAAAATCTGTATCTCACATGATTAGCAACTCTCTTACAAATTCATAATCATTCCTTGACATCACTCATTTCATGATCTTCGTATTCTAAAAATTCTTTGTTATATTCTGCAACATAATAACAAGGAAACACACAAGAATCTATGCAATGTCAAATGATTTCAATACCACTAGGTATGAAAATTTTAACATAGACTTGTGATAGCATTCTTATTCGATGTTGACTTTTAAAGGTTAATGAATAGCAATTCTTTACGATCAGAGTAGTGCAGCAGAAGCGTGGTGGGCCCATAACCCACAGGTTCCACAAATCAAAGTATTTCATCCACCCAGGTTCTATCAGGATCTAAAGAAATTCTATTGGCTGTCATCAAGAGGTGTAGTCTTGAAAATAAGTAGACGTGTGAAAGGAAGTAATTATAATTATGGTGTACAACATAATTATAAATGCATCACACACGTGGACTTGTGACCTTGATTAACCTAACATAAAAATCAAATTCATGCCCAGTACCTACATCTATTCACTATAACTTTCAATTAAATCTCGGGACGAGATTTCTGTAAGGGGTGGAGACTATAACAACCCAGAATTTTCATCAAATGCATAATCAATCTATTTTACTATGATCACAAATCTACGGGGAAATTTTTCGCTTTATTACATTACTTGCATTGTCAATATCTCAGTATGTCATGTAACTTACATAACTAAAGTAGACGAGCTCACGCAACCTATCTATGGTAATTCTATCTTCATATATGTCAAGCAAACATCATAATATGTCAAGTCAATATCATCATATTCTTTTTACAAAGTACATTATTCCTATAATGTATCATTCGTAACGTTATATCAAAACGGGCTTTAAACCGTTATCGTATACCTCTAAACCCTAATTCCATGAAGGTTTAATATCTAAAGTGAATATACAAGCTACTAAAGCATATATATAAGTAATATAACATATCATTTGAAATATAAACTCCCTCCAAGTAAAGTACAATTCCTTAAAAGCACAATGTATAATTCATTAAGCATGATCTCTAAAATAGCCGTTTTACCTTTGTTTTCATTCTAATTTCTTCACCATCACTTGTGTACAAGCTACTACACTCAATATACAATGTGTAAACCCTAATTATTCTATTCATAAACTTTCAAACACATTTTTACACTTAAAACCCTAATTCAAAAAAAACCCTAACCCGAGAAAAATACTAAACCATGACCCGTTTATCAATTATTATCCGTTTTAAACCTCAACCAACACTCAAATAAGTTGTAATAACTTATTTTACAATCATATGAATCCTATTCAATCAATTTTTCATATTACTTCATTCTTCCTATTTCATTTGTACGTAAAACGAATCCAAGAAACCCTAAATGTACCTAATTGGTTCATTTTACCCGTTTACTCGTTTCTAACCATTTTAATCCCGAACAATCAACCAGAGCCATTGTAAACTCATAATATGAGTTTAAAAATCATTATTTATCATTATCTTAACAATGTGCAAGAATCAAAGCCTAGAAAACCCTAATGAATCCAATATAAACCCTAATCTAACCCACAACTTATTCTTTCAATTTCAACCCATTTTAACTTAAACCAATGATCAAACCTCATTGATAATCATTTATATAAGTCCAATGATCAGTATTCCATTTTTCCCAATCAATAATATTCAAATTATAAGCAAAGAAAGTCAAGAAATGAAACCCTAACGAGCCTAGTTGGAACGTTACCCCATTCTTCAATTCTACGTTGTAAACCCAAACCAATTACTAAATCCTTGTTAATACTTCTTTTATCAGACCTTGGGAACATGTATTATCAATTCCTTAATCATTTTTAACGAAATTATGAGCTTGAAAACTTATGAGATCATATTTTAATCATTCCTTGATCAATGCTCATGAAATATAAGCCAAAAACTTGAATTCGAACCCTAAAGCCCAAAATAGACCCTCGGCTAGTTTTTACCCATTTTTACCCATTTAAAACTCTTCCCATGTGCAATCACCTTAATGAATCACCCACATGTATCCTCAAGTAGCCTATGCACCTGCTTAAACAATCTTATTGCCAAAATTGAAGCCACATGAACCCCTTTTAGCTCAAAACAGTCATGGCAAGCATAAGGAGTATCGACACCTTCAATCTAGTATCATAGACTCCCACATCTGATTTTATAGTCTCTACACATCATATACTAGCCCTAACACATGTCAAGAACAGATCCTAAGTGTTGTCCTCTTACCTCAATGAGTATATAGGGGTCTTGGCATATTCTAAACTCGCACCACCCCATCTTTCTCTTCTTATTACCCTATAGGCAGGCAATTCTTTACTCTTCGATTAGGTCATTAATGAGTTCAGAAGTGATGCCTAATAAATGGCAGCTTGGAGTGACGATCAGGGTACGAGTAGAAAGAAATTACCGAATACGAATTTCTACCATTTTTGCTCTGAAGTAAACCAGGATTAGTATTATACTTCTGCTTACACCTTTTATAATGATCATATGATCATAAATATATCTTGTTAAGTTTTCATAACTCAATTTATGTCATTTTCCATTATTGAACCAAACGTACCCATCGAACCCTAATTCGTTGTTTTTCTTAAAAAGAAATGTTTATAATGATTAATATTATTATTATATAATTTATCTCATATGCTTAACTAATGTTAAAATAACCACTTTATTGATTAATGAAGGAATTTGAACTTAAAACCCAGGCGTTTACGTTTTAAAACCCTAATTCGACCCGTTTTGCTTCGTAGCTTAACGAATCGTTATTTGAAACCTTCATTATGTTAAACCTTCATATTTTAGTTTGTTATAACCTATAAATATCTTTTGAAATGTTAAAATAAGTTGATGGCAATTAGGAATGTTTTGTAATTTATAACTCCATGAAGGGGTATATATGTACTTCCGGGAACTTATAACTAAAAGGGATAAAAGTGTCATTTTATCAAGTGATAACTCCAGGGAATATGTCACTTTTCAAAGTCAAGTTTTACAGGTTATATTTTCAAGTTGAGGACCAACGTAGTAAAAATGTGAATCGGAGGGCTATTTGTAATTTATCAAACCCTCGGGTCTAAAATGTAAACATTTTGAATAAAGTATAAAATGTGTTTTAAAACTTACACGATAGAACTTTATTAACGCTTATTGAGTTAATTTCCTGATCTTGATTTAAACGCTTAAATGATTATCTGTAATCACATATAGGGAGTTTTCATTTAAGAGGTTTATTTGTATTACGTTTGCTGAGTTGTTGGGTTACGATTTAAAAGTGACCTGCTCCTCCAATGTTTATTGAATGCTTTCTGAATTATGATGCTCGAACGGGCTACAATAATTCCAAAACTCTTCAATCAAACTCATCAATTAAACTAAAGTTCAAGAGTACCATTCTTCTAAGAACTCAACATATATAATCAGGCTTGCGGGACGTGAACTGTTTACTATCATTTTTACTATATCAACATTCTTGGTCGGTTAAGATTGTGATAAGGTCGTTTGCTTTCATTTTGAATATATATTACATCTACTATCAGGTGAAGTTCATAACTCGCTTTTATTATTTCCTGTTTTATAAACCGCGAATGGAGGGGGATACCATGCTGTTACAAAATCTTTTACATTACTCGTTTATCGTATTTATAAACAATGTAATTACTTTTCAATGATTATACATGCTTAAACCAGGAAGAATACAAGTGTTTTTAAAGTTATATGTATCTGAGACACTATTACAGTACTGTTAAGTTACATTATGCAAACGGTCCTCATTATATAGGACCATTAATTACTTACGGATAACGTTTGGTGAACGCAAATATTGTGGATAGATCTATGGGATTGACGATCTTGTTTGTGTTAGCCGGATAGGTAACCAAAACATATATTTGAATTTCATAAGTTATTTGGAATACCTACACGAGGGCCATTATCTTATATATTTAAATCACTCTTTTTGGGTATAATAATATTATTATATTTATATATATATATATAATAATATATTTATATATATATATATATATATATATATATATATATATATATATTATATATATATACACACTAGTCAGTTTGTGTGCATGAGCTTAGACCGATATACTTATAAGACAAGACCAGACACCCAAACAAGACAATTAAGTAATACTACACAGTTACTATTATAATTGTATTCGTTGCAATTATTACTATACGTGTATATAATAATATGACCAAGAATAACAATAACTTATCATAATAATTGTGTTAGTACAATTATTACACTATGAATTGTATTCAAATATTTATCAAACTATGAATTTCATAAACCTTTGTGTTGACTTTTTAGCATGTTTATCTAGGTTATTGAGCATATTACGGCACGGAGTGGCATTATGGGACATACGATGGCTAAAATTGATATCTTCAATGTATGTAACTAGATTTTGGGACTGCTTTGTAAAACTTGATTTGAAATGATGATAACATATCTTTTGAATAAACGTCTTTTTTGGGGACGTTTTTTCTAGGATTATGATTGTTGTATCCATGAAGTAATACCCCAGATTAGCTTCCGCTGCTATATTGTAAAAATGGGGGTGTTACAAATAACGTCAAGATGTTCATCCTCCATTATGAGAGAGTCAACGGGCTCCTCGGTTGATAAAATAGGTGTGATTGCAATGGTATAGTCCTCGTCATCATCATAGCAAATGGGAATCTTCCAATATCGATCTAGCAAATGGGAATCTTCCAATATCGATCTTTAGCCGCTTGATCTTCCGCAATTCGCCTATCTTCTTCCTTCTTTTGCATATATTGACCAACCATATCACATATGGATGTCATTTGCTCCATGATCTTATTTTGAGAATTTAGAAGCTCATTTTGAGCATTGAAGATTGGATGATTGACGGTATATTGTGGGGGTTGAGTTTGGTCAAAACCGGAATAATTAGAATCATAACACGGATTAGGTTCGTAATAATTCATCGGTTGACATTGAAAAGTCTCGTGAGGACCCCCACAATCTTCACAACAAGGATATTGTTGTGGAAAACTCGGTGAAGTTTGTGGAAAATAATCAAAGTTTTGATTGAAACACGGGTCCTGATTGTAGACAAACGGGACTTGAGGTGGACAATCATAGCCATGATGGGCATCGTTCCCACATAACTCACAAGAGTATGGCACGTATTGGGGTTGTGGAGGGTGGTTTGCAAAACTTGGAGAATCGTTAGAAGAGTACGGAGTTGAAAAATTGATTGGTGTTCCATTTCCAACAGTACAATAAAAACAAACTCCATCATATTCATTACAACCACATTGTTGGCACGTACCCAAAAGACATTGTTGTTGCAAACTTTGCAAATTTTGTAGGATCTCATTAAGGTTTTGATTGTAGCATGGTTCCGGATTAGAGATAATCGGAATTTGCGGTGGACAATTGTAACCATAATGAGCACCTTTCCCACAAGACTTACAAGTACATCGTTGACAAAAGATATCGTCTAACGAATCCCCACACTCGTAACAACAATGATGGTCGATTAGTGGAGGACTTTGTGAAGAATTTACACCGGGGTCCTGTTTGACAACGAATGGCTCTTGAGGAGCATTAACAACGTTGGTATCGTCATCGGATGACTCGTAAGTGTTTAGAAGGTCTTGGCAAAGTCCATTTTCATGACAAATTGTAAACCAAACTTCCTTCAATTTCTTTCGCCATAGAGCACATCCTTGACAATTTGGACCTTCAACCGGGTTTCCACACTTGGGACAATCACGAAGGGGTTGTTGAGATGAGTCAGGTGTACAACAATATCCTTTATTATACAAAGATCCACAGGACGAACACTCTTTAATCGTGAAGAGGGGATTTAAACGATAGTCGAATGACGGCATAAGAATTAAACAATATAGAGGGTTGAGAAAAGAATTAAATGGATAAGAAGAAAAAGAAGATTATTTTTGTGTTTTTAGGTTTTTTAAACAATTCATTTTATTAAAGGACAAAATGAGATAAGACAACTTAAACCAATTAATCAACAAGCTTCACGGTAGCTCTTTAAAAAGAAAAACGCACAAAAGAGCGGAGGAGTAGGAAAGCATGAAGCTATTAAAAACCTTTCTCCTTTAGGGTCGTAGTTCCTCGGAACAACCCGCCTTATACCCCTCTTAGAGTTTGTTTAATAAAATAAGAAGAAAACTATTTTTGATTATTTTTATAAGTACTAAAAAACTTCCCGACGAAAGATCTTACAAGCACGAACACGAACAATCCCGTAAAAATCGCTACACCTCTCCCCGGCAGCGGCGCCATTTTGATGTCAGTCAAATACAACCCTCAGATATATAATATATATATATTTATAGAAAACACATATACGTATACGTAAGCAAAGTATCGTACAAATTATTCTTAGGAAAGAATAATCAGAAATCAACACTGGTATTCGTTTTACCTCGTGATAATGAATGGAAATTCACGTTCAAGTTGTAAATCGAGCTTGACTGTCATTCAAGTTTTTGGTTTTGGTTTTAAACTATTTTTATACTACAAATTAAACTAATATTAATTCTATGATTTAAATCTACGAGATTATACTAAAATTGATCTAAAAGATGTAAATGACAAATATACTTGCTAAGTGACTTGAAATGTTTCTTAAGTGCGGGCTTATGTTTAACGGATAAAAATCCTTAGAAAACAAGTTGCAAGAAAATAAATGACAAATATTTAAATTGCATTAAAAGTAAATGACGGTATGTAAATTGACTATTAATTTTTTTAAAACCTTTTTAAAACCGCACTTAAATTCCAAATCACTAAACACTTAGAAGACACAAGTTAAACTACTCACTACGCATGACAACTAAACTAACAATAATAAGCATAACAATAATAAAAATCAGATTAAGTTAAATAAGCTAAAACTAATAATAATGGAAAAAGGAAAAGAAGTAAAACCCGAATGACGAAACCGAAACTAATAAAATACCACCCGATTACATAAACTTAATAAGAAAACTTAGCATATTTCTCTGTTAGCTTTAATCTCACTTAAAGAGTAATAAAGTTGTCAACTTTATTAAGTTTAAGCTTAACAAAAGCAAAATAAAGCAATAAGCTAGGTAAATCTAATAAGCTTATGAACCCTTAAGCTCCACGCCATAGTGTAGAATCGAATCCATCATCAACAAGACAACAAAGTTATGAAAAAATATTAAATAAACCTAACATGGAACTATATTACTTTAATTATGATCCGAAATTCTCTACTGAGATAAGGTAAGCCCAATTTACTTTTATATATAAGCCTAGAACTACAAGCTATTTTTGTTACTCAAATATGCTCCTACCGAACCACTAATTTACTAATTCACCATTCGAAAATCTATATAAGGCTAAATGAAAGAAAAATGAGCCCATTAAGCACTTTTTATAAGCTGACTTCTTCTAAAAAGCTAATAAGCTAAATGACTAATCACTTTTTTTAAATAAAAAAAAACTATTTCTAAAACTTAGTCAAACCGAATGAAACATAACGCTTAACCCAATTAGCCAATATCCGAATAATCAATCCGAAACCAATCTACGATAAAACCCAAAAAAAATAAGCTCATCGAAGGGATAGCAAACGAGAGATAAGCAACTCTCGAACGTAAGCAATACTCAAAACAAACTAAATTCCGATTATCCGTATAGAGACAAAATCCACTTTTAAACCCAACAAAATAAGCACTAAACAGATGGCCAATTTAAAGGAAATAAGCATGAAGGTAAATAACATAATTTTCTCAAAACAACCTAGAAAAAAACTAAACACCTTCGAATCAATAATCTCATAAATTTACTAATCTTAAAAATATCCGAATACAACCGAATCCACCTTCGAATCAACAACAACAAAATCAACCGGAACCATACTTAAACAAATCAAACTGAAAACGTACTTCAATAGATCGAACGGTGCGTTGCAAATCGAACTCAAAACATTACATAAGATTGGAATGAAAATACATTAGAGAAGAGAAAAAAAATATTCTACTCCTAAACTAATTCTACCTACTGCTACTACCTATCTTTGAAAACTAAAAAATAAAAAAAAAGACAGTGAATGAAAATCACAAAAAAATTGGGAAAGAATAAGATATATAAAAAAAATGTGTCAATTGCTCCGTGTAGATATAATCATATCTCCTCTACTTCTATGCGTTTCCAGCTACGCATAGTAGTACCACCTGGGCCTTGTATCCATTTCAAAATGGGTTGCGTCTTTGCACTTCATTCTGGGCCTCCCAATTGGACTTTGTGTTGGGATGAGGTCTTTCATCCAACTGGCCAAGAACTCTCTCTTTTTTTCATTTAGTCGTAGGCTGACTTTAATAACATCACTTGGGCTTTTATAAAGTGTGGGTCGGTCCGACCTATATAAATGGTGTCGGGCCGGCCCAATAAAAGATGAAGGCACCGTTGACTCAAACGAATCTCCGTGCTCTTCCAATCTCGTGCTTTGGTTTTTATTCATCTATCCAGCTTTTTGTCCTTTAATTTTGTCCTTTTCTTGAATCCGTACCTGCACATACATAAACACGCATAAATTTGCAATTTTATATTATGTTTATTGTCAATTTGGACGTCGTTTTTCATGGTAAAAGTATGTATAAATAACGAATACCATTCCTCTTACACGCTAACCCTTTTTGAGTAGGTTATTGGAGAAGCTGGATAGATTGGTTTGGGAGAAGCACGCTACTTGAACTTCCTTGCCTTCTTAAGAAGGAACTTTCCCACTACATGACAAGATAATTCCTTGTAAGTTAAGAGATAGCTGATTTCAATCATTTATCATTCCATCAGAATCATGCTTCATACTTTTGACAATCTACTGTTTGGAAACAAAACTTTAGACACCTTACAGGACCTAATCATCACCGAGCAGTGTGAAGATTTATTTTGTTCCTCATAAAGATGGTATTGTCTTTGGAGATGAAATGATCAATGACGACTTTGGTGAATCTTGGGTAGGACATGTGCTCTTTTCTTGCTGAACTAGTTTCTCTGTTGTCAACTTGATACATAAAGTCTTCCCAGAGGAGAGTAACATAATCAACATTCTTCAGATTGTACATGGCCTACAAGATTTGAGCTCGTGATTCCCTGAGCATATCAAGTCCTGTTGATTTCCCAGAGATGCACCTATTAATGACAGCAACAAATGTCCTCCAAGGCTGGTGCATTTGATCAGTACGTATTGCAAATAGCATTTCATAATTTCCAGAGTAGTCGAGCTCTTTGATAAATGAGACAAGATCATCTTCAGATGGTAGATCATCAAACTCTTGATTAGGTAGTCTAGGACAGATCTAAAGGATCTTACGAAATACTTTAGTGTCAACTTGACACTTTTCTTATGCATGTAAACTTCTAGAACATCTGCAGTGATGAGAAATGCAGAGTAGCATGGAGTGAGAGCAAGAGCATCCAGAACGACTTGAAATGTTGGTTCTCTCTGTATCTTTCCAGGATTGAGTCTTTCGTTGCATTTCCCAATCTCAAGCCTTTTCTCCTTGGGAACAAGTTCAAGATCAAGTTTTGCTTGTTGAGCAGTGATGGAAGACATGATTCTGCTAAGATTTGTCACATACAGTTCATATACAAGCAAATATATATCACTGAATGACAATCTAGATCATGACGAATGATTATAGATGCAAGACTGATTTATACTAGGAATTATGCACACAGATACTAGGCAAAAGATTGACACACATGAGACAAGGAGATACACATAATCATACAACACACTAACTATAGGCAATCTATAGAAACCAAGGCAATCACTAAAGATTTCTAAGGAAAAACTAGACCTAAATTAATCACTAAGTGATAAGTTAAGGCTTAATTAAACTTAGATTAGATTATGAGATTTGATTACTAAGATTATGAGATTAATTCATCTAGAAAAAACCATGTATAGTTCGCCTGTATTAAGTGTATAGTTCGCCTGTGTTGACCCCAGTGTATAGTTCGCCTATACTACTATCTATAATTCGCCTGTATTAAGCCCAGTGTATAGTTCGCATGCGTATATGTGTATAATTCGCCTGCATTATCACTAGTGTATAGTTCGCCTATGTAAACATGTATAGTTCGTCTATGTTAACATTAGGGTATAGTTCGCCTGTGTATACACGTATAGTTCGCCTGTGTTACAACTAGTGTATAGTTTGCCTGTGTAAAGACGTATTGTTCGCCTATATAACACTTACAACAACATTTTACACTTTTTCAATCATCACTGTCCATCTTAGCTTGATCTCTTAGCATCTAAGAAACATTCTAACATGTTCAACTCACGAATTAACCACTAAAATCTTGACTTATGTCTTGTTCGACCTATAAGAACACAAAAACCTAAAATATTGTAGATTGTAACATATAAGCATGTTTAAGAACACTTAAATGCACACAAACAATCATTATAATAGTTCTAAACCCAAAACCCATGAACTTTTACAAGGTCTTTACCTTTTTCTATGAGTTCGACAACAAGAATCAACCATAACGTATGAATATGTTATCCCCATTAAAAACTGTTTTAGGCACAACACTAGACCCCTATATGACCAAAACCCCTTAATCAATTTGAGATTTCATACACTTTTTAAGGTGACGAAATTTAGATCAATTTTAGGGTTTTTCGAGTGAAATTCCAACATTAGGTCTGATTAATGGAGGTTTTAACATTAGAACAAGTGTACCTTTTGATTATAACAAAGATAGAGCGAGTTCTTGAAGTCTTAGAAATCAATAATGGAGGTTTAAGGTTTATGTGTGTGAGACGAGTGTGGGAAAGACGATAAAGGGGTGTTTATGTTTAAAACTTTTGGGTTTTGGCATAAATGCCCCCTAAGGTTTACTAGAGCTTCTATTTTCCTAATTAAATTAGCCTAAGGTAAAAGGTAGTTTCACTAATGGCAAAACTAGTCCCTAAGGATTAATAATTAAGAAAAAATCTCACATTTTGCAGTAATACCCTTAAAGAATTAAACACATAACAAATAAAGCCTGATTGAGTTAAAATTAATTAACTCCCCTTTAATTGTTCACCCTTTATTGTTTTAAATCATTTCCTTTTATCACAAATTGACCATTTTGAAGAAGATATTTGACATTTTCTCCCCTTCAGACAATGACCCATTTTCTATTTAAAGAGCTACAGTCGTTGTTTGAATGGTCAAATGTCTTTGAAAAAATGATTTTTTTGATGAATTTTTGAAGATGATTATATTATTTTTGAAAATCAACACCCAATAAATAAGATTTCTCTTATTTTAACACATAAGTGCACTGACATGTACACTTATGGAATATAGGAAGCACGGGTTATGATGCAAAGTAATCACAAGCCTTTGCATGGTCATAAAGTAGACCATGTCCGAGAATAAATTCCCGTTGAGAGGTCAAGTTTTCTTTTTGAAATACTTGCCTTTAAGATGATGACCGGGTTGCTATCGGATATAATAGCAAGCCATTTTTAGCATGTTTTGAAAGCTTTTAAAATTCTGCTCGAACTTCATTTACAGCCTCGTATCATTATTAAATTACATTTCTAAGACCGTAAATGTTATCGATTTTCAGACGACATGCTAGAGATACATATTTTTATATTTTTTGATTTTTTATTTTCTTTTTGAAAAATTTATATAAAAGAAAAAATATTTTTATGTATTTATGTTTTCTTATGTACATATAATACATGATATGAGTTACCACCATCACTCGTCCGTTTCCTCTGCCAGACGTTTCAACGTTTCCAGAGACATGCTTCTCATACCGAGCTTTTCGATCAAGAAGTTTAATCTTTCTCTTGGCAAAGGTTTGGTGAAGATGTCATCCAGTTGGTATTCAGTCCGGACAAAGTATAGCTCCACAATTCCATTCTCTACTTGCTCCTTTATAAAATGGTAGCGAACATCGATGTGCTTGGTTTGTGAGTGTTGAACATTGTTGCAGCATAAAGCAATCGCACTTTGTTATTGCAGTATAGAGGAATCTTATTGAATTGAAAACATAATTTGTTAGTTGTGAACGCATCCATAGGATTTGAGCACAACACCCAGATAAGGCAATATATTTAGCCTCTGTACTCGAGATTGCAGTGCATTTTTGCTTCTTGGACGACCATCTAACAAGTTTTTCTTCTAAGAACTAAGCACTTCCTGATGTACTATGTTTAGTGTCCTGACACCCCACGCGATCTGCATCTGCATATGCTGTTAGAGGCATACCGATATCCTTCGAGTACTAAAGACTCATTTTAATGGTTCCCTTTAGGTATCGAAAGATCCGTTTAACCACATTTAAGTGCTTTTCAGTAGGCTTTGCCTGATACCGGGCACATAAGCAGACTACATAAATAAGGTCTGGTCTACTGGATGTCAGATACATGAGGGATCTAATCATGCCACAGTAAAGTGTAGCATGAACTGGTTTACCCTGTAGATCTTCATCTACTTTACTCTTTTCTACCATAGGTGTGTCTATAGAATCACTAGTTAGCATATCATATTTTTAACAATTTCAGAAGCATATTTAGATTTTTTTATAAAGATGCCTCTGGGACTTTGAGAAATTTGTAATCCTAAAAAGAATGACATCTGCCCCATCATTGACATCTTGAACTTAGCGGTCATCTGATTAGAAAACTCATTACACATGGCAGTATTAGTGGATGAAAATATTATATCGTCAACATAAATTTGTACCAGTAATAAGTCATTCCTAGTTTGTTGTGTGAAGAGTGTTGGATCAACTGCACCTTTGGAGAAATGTTGTGAGATTAGGAATCTTGATAGCATGTCGTACCATGCACGTGGTGCTTGTTTGACACTGTAAAGAGCCTTTTTCAGCTTGCACACATGCGATGGGTTGTCCTGATCAACAAATCCTTCTGGTTGAGAAACATAGACCTCTTCTTTGAGCTCGCCATTTAAGAAAGCCGTTTTGACGTCCATTTGGTAGATCGTCATATTCTTATACGCGACATTTGCTACTACGAAGATAAAAACGGGATGGCCCTCACATTCTAGAACCGGTGCAAATTAACCTCGAAATCGATTTCCTCTTCTTAGCTTGAATCCTTGAGCAACGTAGTCTAGACCTTATTTTTTTAGTACACCCACCGCCAAATTCATTTCCGTCTTGACCTTATAAATCCACTTTAGTTTGATCAATAACACTTTATCTGGACACGGCACCAATTCCCAAACTTCTAGTCTTTGAAACTCATGAATTTCTTCTTGCATTGCATCGATCCATGATGGTTCGGTCATTGCTTGTTTGAAGTTCTTAGGTTCTACCAAAGTTAGGAAGGCATCAAAGTAACACCACATGGCGTCAGTTTGGAGTTGCTTTCTCGTAGAGACAGAGCCGAAGATCTCCGATCACTTTTTGCTATAGGATATCCTTAGTCCTATTTACCAAGGAGTTCAAATAGAGTGGGGATTTTGTGGTCGTTTATAGCTGTTATTTTATAAGTTTTTCTTTATTTTTTGTTTTTAATGCTATATGATGATCCTTAGTCTATTTACCAAGGTGTTCAAATAGAGTGTGGATTTGTCTCACATTCGATGATGATCCTTGAGAAGTTGGTTCTTCATGAAGAGATTCATGAAGTGGATCATCACGAAAAGTTGGTGTTTTTAGGGATTCTTCAAAACCTTAAGAAATGTTTAGAGAATGTTCTTGTTCTTGTGTTGATGAAATACTTGTTGAAGGAGCATCATGGTCAATGGAAGTTGACACATGAGAATCGGCTAAAACCACAGCTCTTGGTGCAGTAGCGTCTTGAACTGGAGTAACAGGCATTGATAGAGGATTGAAGTATTCATCAAACATAGGTTGAAACAAGCGATCCCAATCATCTATTGGTGGTGAAATACAAGGTTGTTGAGGAATAAGGTTAGGAACAAGTCCTGAACTGGATGTTGCAAGAGTCATAGAATGAAGCCCGGGTCCTGAACTAAATTGTTTAGAAGCCATTACTGTTAGCTCATTGAATGTCACATGAATTGTTTCTATAATTTTCTAGGTTCTTTTGTTGTAGATTCTAAACGCTTTCTTTGCGGGTACGTAACCAACGAAAATACCAATGTCAGCTTTTGCATCTAATTTACCTGGATCGTCATTGTCATTGGTAGGATAACAAAGTGCACCAAAGACATGAAAGAATGATACATCCGGTTTCTTATCTTGCATAAGCTCGTATGGAGTTTTGTTGTATCAAAGGCGGATTAATGAACAGTTTTGGGTGTAACAGACTGTATTGATTGCTTCAGCCCATAAAAATAATGGTGCTTTAGAAAATATTAACATTGTACGAGCAGCTTCTACAAGAGTTTAGTTTCGCCTTTAGACAACGCCATTCTGCTAAGGAGTGCGAGCAACAGCTATTTGATGCGAGATGCCAACATTTTCATAAAATTTATGAAGTGTCTGATTGACAAATTCGGTTCCATTATCTGTTCGAACATTACGGACGGTGGCATTCAAACAAACTTAAATATTTTTGATGCATTTGATGATGGCCTCAGGAGCTTCATCTTTTGTTCTCAAAAATCTGACCCAAGTAAATCCTGAGTAATCGTCAACAATCACTAAGATATACCTTTTCCCGTTAATACTCGCCACGCGTATTGAGCCACACAAATCTATATGAAAATGATATAGTTTCTCCTAGTTAGTGTCTTTAGATTTGGGTTGATGAGAGGATTTCTTGCTTTTTCCTAATGCACATGCTGAACACATATGATCTTTCTGAAATTTAAGTCTTGGAATGCCTCGTGCAAGACCGTCTTTAGCTAGCTTGTTAAGAGTACCAAAGTTAAGATGTGATAACCGACGATGCCATAACCAGCTCTTAGTCTTTGACGCTTTGGATAAAAGATAGATCGGAGATGTTTTAAGCATGTCATCAAGAGAAATTGTGTACCATTTTGTGTCTTGGGATCCAGAAAGTAGATCAACACCTTCTAAATTACAAATAAAGCAAGTGTTTTTCCGAATTGCAACTTCAAGATCCGTGTCGCAAAATTGACCAATAGAAAACAAGTTTTGTCCAAGTCCCTCGATGTAGTATACTCTTGAAATAGTAATATTTCCCAGCTGATAGTCAAATACCCTATAATCCTTGCAATATTGTCTTTCCCGAATCTAACTATACCCAGAAATTTACTAACAAAGTTCATGAGCTGAGAGCGGTTCCCTATCATATGTTTCATACATCCGGAGTCCAGATACCAGAGAACAATCTGGACAACCTGTCATGAAAATAGAAGAAGAAGATAGAATATCTGTAGCATTGGATCCCCAAGTATGATTGGGTTCCGAGTGGTTAGCATTCTTAGATTCTACAATCTTAGCCTTTTTACTCGAACCTATATTTTTAATATTTTTGGGTTTCCTGCTGTACACTTTAAGCTTTGGTTTTTATGTTTCAACTGGGTGGGAAGTAGTTTTCTTAGGAGGCACTACGTTAGCTGAAGCGGTCCTAGTTAAAGGGAACGAGTTACCAACTATAGTGAAAGTTCTGCCTATTGGTTTCCACTTAAGTCCTACTTAAGTGAATACATGACCCGTAGGTTTCCAAATATTTTGTTTTTTATGTTTCTTAGCAGATTTAGCACGGCTATTCATATTTTCTACAAAATCAAGAATACACATATCATGAACACCATCAAACATAAATTTCTTACAAGTAGCACAAATAAGTTTAGAATTCTCTTTTAACAGTGAATGCTTAACATCAACATCACGAATAGGTTCAACAATACGATTGTTTTTATTAACTTTCCTTGGTTGGGCTTCTATTTATTCTTCATTTTCCTACTTCAATCCTGTAGGAGACAACACAGGTGTGTTAGAATCTAATGTCGTAGATGACTCTACCTATTTAATGTTGCTTGAGGATGTGAGAGGTTCAGCAAACCTAACTTTCTTGACATTGTTTTTGGGTGTGACAACAACCTTTTTCGCACTAAGTTTAATCACATTAGGGCATGTATCTCGAACATATACAAGTAACTCCTGAATTCATTGGGCATGCTTACACGCAAAGTCTAACGCATTATGTGAAGGCTGTTTAGCTTTAGCTTGTTTGATTATTCCCCAAAGAATACCAGCTTGTTCTTGAGTGTACTTAAGGTAGTCTATGTGAGCTTCCCTATTTTGAAATAACCTAGGAGCCAAATGTTCTAAATCTAGCTTGAACATGCCTGGAACAATAGTGTTGGCAGATGGTATTTATGCAGCAATATCAACAATTTCTTTTCCTTTTATTTTTCATAAATCGTTTTTCAATGACGTTATCACAAAAACCTCATCTTGAATTTGAGCTTTTAAATCCTCATTTTCAGCAGATTTTAAGTTCAGTTTATCAATTAAAGAGTCACTCTGTTCTTTAGTACGAACACGTGTCTTTTTGATTGAGTCAAAATGCTCTTTAAAACCCTGTTTCACATGATTAATTTCATTACAAAGATGCTTATTTTCCGAAAGCAATTTTGCCACACTATTTTCCAGTTCCACATTTTTGGTCTCTATATCATAATAATCATAATTGACATTCTTTTCCTTAAACTTTTCTCTTATTGATTTTATAAGTTCCTTCAAGTTACAAATGGTAGTGTCTTTGTCTTGTAGCTGAGCTTTCATTTATTTTTAAAAAATTCTAAAATTTCAAGAGCATTTTGTTTATTATGAGATTTATCTTTTTGAAAAATTTCTTGATTAAGTTGTATTGACAATTCAAGATAAATATAATGTATTTTAAGTTGTGAGTAACTTTTCAAAATATCATTATGCACATTTTGTGATTTCAAAAGCTCGGCCTCAAGATTGAAACACTTATCACAAGATTCATTTCTCTTTCTATCCATATTCACATATTCACCAATCAAAGACATAGAATTCATCACAGTTAAAAGAACATCTTGAGACATGATTTGTTATAAGAGTCGATCATTTTCCAAAAGTAATTGTTTCTTAGCAATTTCCAAACATTTTTTGTCGACTGAAGACTGTTGAACAGCAAGGTCCATTTGGTCAAAAACTGTCTGTACTTTCATTATTTCATTTAGAATATCTCTATCAAACACATTAAAGATGTCTTTTTAAAGATTATAGAAATGGAATAATTTTATTGTTAAAAATAGATTTCGTATGTTCAAACCCCCATTCACCTTTTGTACGAGCATCAGGTGTAGTCCTTATCTTCACCACATTGTCAAACTTGGAAAGGTGAAATTTAAGCTTTTTAAGGCTTTCATTCACCAAGCTAACCTTAATTGTGAAGTCCTTAGGGCTTCTATTTTGGATAGGGAAATGCATCAAAGGTTTACGTAGATTTTTGACAATTACGCAACCCAACAAGCATTTCAACTGACAATTCGTGTTAGTGTAGTAAAACGTTTCCAAAAACATCATACAGTCCTATTTTAATTTTTCATAATCAATAGGTTTATGAGAAATGTTCTGTTTAATGACCTTTGGATCCTTTTCTTTTTCAGATATTTTTGATCGACTCTTTCCTTCCAAAATCAATGTTTCCTCATCATCAATCACATGCATAGCAACATGTTTATCAGAAATAACAATACCATCATACAAGGTTGGTTTAATCCGCTGAGCTTTCTTAAGGTAAAACGGATTTTGATAACCTAGAGCTTGTTTGTGTATATTATCATAGAAGGCTTGTGGCTTAGTTAACATGTGCACTGTTTGAGCAGATTGACCCACTTTAAAAAGAATATTATCAAGTTCCTTTATCTTCTTTTCCAAATCAATTTCGTTTTCCATATATTTATCTTCCTTTTCTTTGGATTCACTTTTGAAAACAGTGAATGTTTGCAATAAACATTCCTTTTCTTTGATTTGTTTAGAAAGATTTTGCTCAAGTGAGTCAACTTGTTCTTTCAGTGCAAGCTTCTCTTTAATCATATCATCCATTTGAGAATCAATCATTTTTTCACGACTGCTTAAATCAATATTAAGACGTTGTTCAAAAGTTTTGACTCGTTCTTTATATCTCTCTAGCTCAGCGGTTACTGATTCATTATTCTGTTCCTTATTAGCCTTTTCCCAATTATTTACATGATTAATCATTTGTTCTGACATTTGTTCTATCACAGATAAGATCATTGAATCTTGTTGTGCCTGCAAATTAGTATCTTGAACATTTGCCTGTTGTGTTTCTTGAAAATATTAAGAGTATAAAATGATATTGCTATCACTATGTATCTCATTATCTGTAAAATCTACAACTTGTATTTGTTTAAAATCTTGCATTGCATGCACACTTTGATTTTCCATATCATTAAGATAGGTTTCAAAATGAGGTACCTCTGAGATAACGTCAGAACCATAGTTGGAAATGTTGGCCATGAAAACTGCTTTTGCATTCGAGATATCAGCACAGTTAGAATCATAAGTATCAAGATCCTCGGTCTGAAAAGCAGCATTGGTTGGAATAATTGTCTGAACAACTTGACCGTCTGGAACCCCTGGATCTGCAAGAAATGCGAGTTGTTGTTCATCCAAAAATTTTCCAGCTTCCTGAGCTTCAGCTAACATTGCTTTATCCTTATACCATGCTGCATTTCTTGGTCGCTTAGGCTGAGTGCATTGCCTAGCTATATGTCCTTCACCTTGATAGTTGTAGCATTTAACAACCCTTGCCTGTCCACTTGCATTGTTTCCCACAGAACTAGTAGCATTACTCTTATACCCAGTACCAGAATAACTTTGCCCTTGTCTCCCCTGAACTTGTTGCAATGTGACCCTGCCATCTTGAATAATAGCTTGGTTTCTTGGATTCGATGAAGTTTTAAGTTGATTGTTGGTTGAGGGGAACCGTGAGGAAGCTACAACTGTTAGAAAAGCCATTGCCTTGTTGAGACAAGCAATTGGATCATCTCCTGGAAAGAATACAGGAACAACAAAACTTGAGTCCACAAGAGGTGACTCAGTTATCAGTTGTGTAGAAACTCGAGGTGATTGATAAGCAATTTGTGGAACATATGAGGTTCGATGATTCATTTGAGACTGATATGGATATGATGGTGGAACGGATGAATGATTGAATTAAGTTTATGATGGATAAGTAGATGAGTAATGTTGAGTGGGATGAATTGATCCATACTGAGATGGTGGAAACTGTTGTTGTAGCTAAGGACTGTTGTATGAAGACTGATAAGTGTTGAAGTGAGGTGGTGTCATCTAAATATTTGCAACAAATGAAAGTAGATCTTGATTGAGTTCACGCAGAAGACGGACTTCATTTGCATGGAGTTCATGTTATTCAAGATATGCATGAAGCTGATCAAAGTTGGTAGTATGCAAATCCTTTACGAGCTTGACATCAGTCACAAACTTACTTCATTCAGGTGGAAGACTATTTAAGAACTTGGTATTAACTTAAAATTGCTCCATTTTCATGTTGTAGATGTTCATTTCATTAATCAGCTGAGTGAATCTCAAGTAATACTTATGAAGTGATTCCCCCTTAATGTAAGTAAACTTATCAAATGCATCATACAGTTTACACTCTCTTTCCTACTTAGTCAAAGAGGTACCCTGCATCAGTAATTGAACTCTCTCTCATAAATCCCTGGTAACTCTGTGATGATTTGCAAGTGAATAGATATCAGCTGGTAGACCTTGAAGAATGATATTGATTGCCTTCATATCACAATCAGCTTGAATTTTCTCAGCATCAGATAATTCAGCATATTTCTTTATTCTGGTCACCCCATTCTCTTCAACACTAGGCCAAATAAGTGGACCGTTTTCAAATGATTCAAGTATCATTCTTCTGTGCTCTCTGTTTTGCATGTATAATTCCATTCTACTTTTCCAAGAATCATATAGGTCCTTGTCCAACATAGGTGGACGATTGTCAGCACCGAAGAGTATCATGTACTCAGCAAGAGTATTCTATTGTCCAAGTGGAATAATTGAATCCATTTTAATGTGATAAGATAAAAGATGATCGTACAATGATTGGAGGTTGTTGTGTTAAAGTGAGGTTTGATTAATAAAATTGAGTCTTTGGAATATGGGATTTTACAATTCTTGATAAAACCAGGAAATCAAGTTTTCATAGGATTTTACAAATCAAAGAACAACCGTATAATTCACCTAATGAAAGCGTATAAATCACCCAAGCAAAGCGTATAAATCACCTAAAGGAAGATGTATAAATCGCCTTAAGAAACAACGTATAAATCACCTTTGGAAACTACGTATAAATCGCCTGTGTAATATAACACGTATAAATCGCCTTAACAAGAATACGTATAAATCGCCCTTGGTAATCAACGTATAAATCGCTTTAACAAATTAATGTATAAATTGCCTGTTGAAAAACACGTATAAATCGCCCTTAGCAAATACGTATAAATCACCTGAAGAAATTCACGTATAATTCGCCTGAATAAAAACACGTATAATTCGCCTGACCAAATATGTATAATTCGCCTGACTAAAAATGTATAATTCGCCTTAACAAAAAACATGTATAATTTGCCTGACCAAATACGTATTATTCGCCCTTACGTATAATTCGCCCAATACACTTCAAAACTCAAAAATCAAAATCTTAAAAAGACTTACTTTTTGACATTTTTTACCTGATTTTTCGTATACTTCTTACCTATCTAAGACTATTAAAACCTTAAAAACACAAGCTTTAACGTTTTTGACACGAACAAATTGAAATCAAGATTCTTAGTACAAAACCCTTTTTCTAACCAAAAAGACTCAAAAAGATGAACTTTTTGATGGTTTTTCAGATTTTCTTGGACTTCTAGTCTATACTAACATAACTAAAGAAGAAAGTTTAAAGCTTTATGGTTTTTAAACCCTTAAAAAATGAAAATCTTTTGATAGGTTCGAACCAAGAACAAGAACCAAAAGAGTAGACAAAACGAACACAAAACCTTCACAAACACCCCATGGCTCTTGATACCAATTGTAGAATATCTTAACACATATAGAGGAAGGATTCGTTTAGAGTTTCAGAGAGAGAAAGATGTGGTTGGATGAACACTTAGAGAGAGAAACAAATAAGAGAACAATTAGCTTAAGTGTGTGAGAAAAATGAACAACCAACACCCTCTCTATGTGTGGAGAGGGATTTTATACAAAGGGTAGTGGCCGGCCATAGGCCTCATAAGAGGCTTTCCATGGGCCTTTAGCCTGGTAAGCTTTCTAACTTAACCTTTCGACTTACTACGAGCTACGACTAACTATATTGGTAGTGACCGATACTTTTTTGTATTTCTAACACTTAGCGCATACGTAATTACATTTTGAGATATTGCATGTGTTACATGTCTTACACTTTGAAATCTTGTGGTTCTACTTTATACATTACTTAAACCTGTGAATTTACCAACTTTATGTTGACGTTTTAAAGCATGTTTTTCTCAGGTCAATAAGGTACAAAGGCAAGGATACATTGGGTGTCGTCATTTTGGGAGTCACATTGCATAATGATTTGTGTGCATTAAATTTGGGATATGTTTGTTATGTATTAAAATCTTTACATTTTCAAGGATGAACAAGTTAAGCTTTGAGTTTTTGTAACAAACAATTTCATTAAATATAATGTATCATTTTTAGACGACTCATATAGAGGTCGTTCTCTCATCTTGTGGTATTGATCTATGAAGTAACACTCTCAGACCCTTATTCCGCTGCGACCTTATTTGGGGGTGTTACAGATTGGTATTAGAGCCAGGTTATAGAAAACCAGGTCAAATGTTTTGCTTGGACTATAACCATTTTCAAACACTGTATCATATAAAAGTTTTTCACGGGACATACATACACTATTTGGTTGCATTGATTGCTTACATAATCTATATACGTACTTATATTATATTACGTATATTACAATACATGTCCTATATATTATACTTATATAAGTTTATTTTATTGTTACAATAATCATGTCATCTTTGACAGTTACCTACACGTCGGTATATTTTGATTCTAAGCCATGGAGATTCTAGTGGGTATCTGATAATGAACTAGAGGCACTTGAGGAGGCGCCATAGTTTCTTGAGCAGTCACCACCATTGCCTGACTACATGTCTGGTCCCAAGCATCCACCATCACCAGACTACGTGCCTGGTCCTGAGCACCCACCTTTACCAGATTATGTACCTGGTCCAAAGTACCCGGAGTACTTGGTACCATCGGATGATGAGGTACCTATTGAGGATCAACCTCTACCGGCTGATGCTTTACCTATAGCCTTATCACCGGGCTATGTTGCTGACTCCAATCCTTCAGAGGAGGACCCTGAGGAGGATCCTGCTGACTATCGTGCTGACAGAGGAGATGATGATGATGACGATAATGATGATGATGATGACGATGATGATGACGATGATGATGATGATGATGATGATGACCCGCCCCCCCCCCCACCCACACACGCACTACCACACCCCACCCCAATCACCCCCACACCCCCCCAACCCCACCCTCACACACACCCCACACCCACACCCACCACTACCTCTCAAACCTCCCTAGATATATGCCAAAAAAATATTCTAGAAACTTTCAATTCCCCCACACCCCACACCTACCCCCACCCTCCCACAACAACGCTGATGCTTAATCCCACAGCCTTAACACCGGGCAATGCTGACTCCGAATCCTTCAGAGGAGGACCCCTGAAGGAGGATCCTGCTGACTATCGTAGCTGATAGATTAGAAGATGATATGAACGAAAAGAAGATGATGATGACGATGATGATGACGATGATGATGATGATGATGATGAGGATGATGATGATGAGGAGGAGGAGTACGAGGAGGATGAGCATCTAGCTCTGACCGACTCTACTACATCACCTGCTGTTGACCCTATCCTGTCAGTTGAGGATACAGAGGCCTTTGAGACCAAAGAGTCTGCTCATACACCTACATATACTAGCCCTACTTATGTCGAGGCACCACTTGGTTACAGAGCGGCTATGATTCGGTCGAGAGCTGCATCACCATCACCTGTACCATCACCTAGACTTCACAGGGCTAGGATATCCGTCCGACCTCAGACACCGATGTCAGTTGCTACTGAGGCACTCATTGCTGTGGTTGCTGTTGCACTACCTTCATCACCACCACCCTCTCCACTTACTCCACTATCATCTCCACTCCCCTAGATTCCATTACCACTATTACCTTTACCATCACCACCACTACCATTACCTGCACCATCACCACCTTTACTATTTGATGTGTCATTGTCTAGGTGTTATTTATGTATCATGTTTTACAATTTATTTTATGCCGACTATACCTAAAAACAACACTTTAACGGGAAGTGTACCCAGTCAGATGGAGTTTCATGGTAAGTAGGGTGTCGATCACTAAGAGCGAGAGCGTTAACTCCTAACTTTATCAGTATTTTTGTTATCTATGCTAGTACTAAATTAATCTAATTTAAACCTAAGTTAAACCTAAACTAATGATAAGGGGGGTTGCAGCCTAAGAGACTGGCATGAGGTTTAGTTATTTAACCTAACGTTTTGATGAAAAGTAAAGCAATAAAAACACACAAGAAGATAAACAAACGATAGAGAAGCGGTCGAGAACTAATGTAAGGAAAACGTATCAACCATGAATAATCCAATAAAACACTAGTTTATTTATTTAGTGCAATTATTGTCTTATCTTGAAGGCCATATTATTCCGAGACTTAGGCGGTACTTCTTCCTAAGACCTAAACACGCTAATTCTGTCACAATTAGATGCATCCGCATAAAGCAAGCATTTGTTGATTATAATCTATCTTAGGAGATTAATAATGGTGCTCTTACTAAACCCTAGCTCATAGAGACTTTACCCATACTGCTTAACGGCTCTTTATATACTAGTAGTCCACTGTCCAAGTCCTTACCAATGGAATAAGAACGTACTCGTTGATACCAAGGTTACCTTATAGATCAACTAAGCTCACTAAACTAAAGACAAGGATAGGTTAATATTTGTGATCCTATGATTCTAGATATATAAATTGCAATATGGAGAGCTATCCCAGACTCTTAGCCTACGCCCAAACAACATCGAAGTTGCAGCGCATTAAATATGTAGGACTAGCCCCAGTTAAATGATAGGTCACATACTTAAGCACATTAACGAATATAAATTGATAAACATAAACAACAATCAATGATAAATTAAGCAATCAAGATAAACAAATCAAACATTAAACCTTTATAAACATGGCTGATACCTAAAGGTATCAGCCGATAGTCATTGTAAAAATACACACGGTTTGATATATGAACGATTAAAAAAACCTTAATCGAACACGTATTCGGTTGCGCGAAGATTACAAGAGTTTTCCTATGATCTTGAGGCTCTTTTCTGACCTTCTA